>JAQFYU010001168.1:0-16168 GCA_034694905.1 Ceratophysella granulata | reverse complement strand
GCTTCCAAAAAGTATCTGACAGACAGACAGACGGACGGACAGACAGGACCATCCCATAAGACCTTTTGGTCTAAAAAGCCAACCTTCTAGAACCTCATGCCAACCTGAACCTGAACGCGATTTTCTCGACATAACCAGCACTTTTTGAAACTAAGATAAGCTTATATACTGGAAGGTTTTCTACAACGTCGGAATGTGACCTTTTGAAACCTAAAACGAGCCTACGCTCATTTTATCCACATAAATCCCAACTCCCAATCCCAACCCTTTAGAACCTGAAATAATCCGAAACCCGAAATGCTTGGACAGAATCTGGCACTTTAAAACCAAGACCGAGCTAAAAGATAAATTTTCAACACAAATATGAGTTTTAGAACGTGAAACTACTAAGAATTCTAAGTTCACAACAAAACGCCATTTATAGGCCTAGATTTTTCATTAATATATGCGTCACAAGTAGTTCCTGCAGTTGATTAAGTAGCAGGCCTCTGTTGATATTGATTGATCTCTACTTCAAAAAAATCGGCGAATTTCCTGGGCAAACGAGCTTATTATTTTTTTAATGTGGCAAAGAAAGCTTTTTAAAACCTAGAACCTAGAACTGCTGTAAATCGTGCACCTTCCTCTGTGATTTTTACAACATAAGCAGCATTTCTACACCATAAAATGCCAACCCTCCTTATAAGATTTTTTCGCAACAATTAGCTAAAACTTAAGACTGAATCATGCTTCACGATTTTCGGCATTTAACACGTTTTACTTAAAACGCAATCCAATGCAAATACTACAAAATCCTTCAATTCGTGAAACAACCAGAAACAACATTGTTCATATAGCGTTATGTAACAACAACACCGCCTTAAACATGCATCACCCTGCCCTCGTTCAAATTTCAAATGCTCAAGCTCAATTTCAATTGGCATGATTCGTA
Source organism: Ceratophysella granulata (assembly GCA_034694905.1). Lineage (NCBI taxonomy): Eukaryota > Metazoa > Arthropoda > Collembola > Poduromorpha > Hypogastruridae > Ceratophysella > Ceratophysella granulata. The sequence goes on along the minus strand of JAQFYU010001168.1, from coordinate 15,237 downwards.
ATTCTAAATTATATACTTTGATTCGTTCCTCATGAAATCAATTACTAGTTCACTCGACCTGATGCTGAGATTTCAAGTCAAGACCTCGTTTAAGAATTGGAGAAGGTAAAACAGAGGGTTCAATCGTGATGGGAAGGAAACAGAGTAGGGTACGAACACATGACTGAATTGTTAATTCGTGTCATGTTCTTTTGAACTGTTCCCGTGTTTTGTTTTTATTGTGTCGTGTTCAGTGAAACCCAGGATTGGTTCTAATTATGTGTATAAGGCTTGTGGGATTTCGAGAGTGTGACTAATCGAACAGAACGGGTCAATTTAAATTAAACGCTGTAAAATAGTTGGATTTACTTTTTTTGCTCGACGCAATTAAGACGCATCATTTAGCGCTTTTTTAACAAAAATCCGAATTTTTGAGCATCATAAAATCATAACCGTGAAATTCAAATCATCTTCACCGGCCTTCTTTTGAATTTACTAATTTTTTTGCCAATGCAAATGTTTCTATCAAACAAATGGGTTGCAAAACTTGGATGAATGGTTTCTACTCAGATTTTTAGTAAATTGACAATTTGCCGCCATATAAAAATAACTTGATGTTCACATGAAACACGAGAATAAGAAATGAAGATCACCAATTCCTGCCATCTACGAAAAGTGCAATAGAATTTGTGAGCCTTTCAGCAAAAACGGTATAGGGCCTCTTTACAGACGCAATCAGACTCGGGGCTATAATTGTATTATTGTAATATAATTTTAAAAATCACTAACTAAACTAAATCGAATATAGTGTAAAAGCAATATTTTAACATAATATTTCAACTTTTGTTGCATATTGTGCATATTTCGAGATATTCGGTTTTTAAGCATATTTTGATGGCCTTCAGTTGAAAAATAAATATACTACAAATTTACTATATTTGAGGCAATTATGCTTACTGAAATAAATATTTTTCGCATATTTTTGCATAGGGCATTTTTTTTGCACACGACATATTTTTTTTTGCATACGACATATTTTTTTGCATACGACATTGCATATTTTAGTGCATATTTGGGCTATTTTTATTTGAAAAAAAACCTAACCCTAGCTAAATATGACTGACTGATGTAACTCTCCTTTCCGTGGACCTGATGAATTAATTCACAAAATTTGAAACTGTATTTTGAACAAATAAGTAAACGGCGTACAACTTAATAAAAAACGCTTAACCATTGTCATGTCATTTTCCTTACCTGTGTTATTTGAGTCGTAGGCAAGTGGAACACGATGAGGATGTGAAAGAAATCCGTAGTCGTCGTTACTATTGTTTCCAAAACTTTGACCTCTGCCACTGCTCCCACTGATCCTTTGACTTCCCTGGGAAATAGAGAAAAAGAAATCATAACATTACAAGATCGGCTCATTAAAGAGTCAAATAATACAGCGGAGAACAGATCCACATCCCACATCGTAGAATCATGAATATAAATTTTCTACAGTAGTAGTGTGTTTTGAATATTGAAGTGATGATGCTTCCTCATGCCCTTGTCTTGCTTGCTCTGTATATTGGTACATTTTGATAAAATTCCGTATTGGTATGAGATGCATTACAAAAATATTCCTATTGTGACTTGTGTCCTACATTTATATTCATTTCAAATTCAAATATTAGGAAATTCCATGCATTTCAAATGAACTCGAGCTCAGCAGTTGAGCTTTAGTGCAATTTGGGATGGAATAATATCAGGCGACGATCGAGACAATGGTAATTTCTCCAATATTTATTTCTAAGGGAATTCAGATCATTTCCATGGAGATTGACATTGACAAGGATAAATTATCATTGTTTGGAAGAATAGAGTTGGGCTGACATGTGGTTAGGTCAGAGTCACGGGAAAATCCCACTGAGGCGAATAAATCACATCATAGTGGTATTTAACGGGATTTAATCGCAAAAAAACCCCCAACAATCCAGCTAAAAATCAATTGAATCATGTTTATCTAATTGGATCACATTAATTTCATCATTTTTTATAAAATCCAGTTGCTGTGAGTGTGTATTGTGTGCCTGTAAGCCGGTACAGCACCGGTACAGATCAATGATTTTGTCACAGACGAATGGGTCAGCTAGTTATCAATAAAATTGACATACAAAATCAACACAGTCTAAATTGCCGAATATAAAAATATCAAAATTTGATGAATAAAAACGATGAAATTCGAAAAATTGGTATTTTTTTTAAATTGAATATTATTGAAGGAAATCCGATCAGGATTATGGAACACGCTGTAACCACCCATTGTAGCACCACCAGATCTTCTGGTTTCGCTCATACTGCTTGATCCACCAGAGGTTAGGTTATGACTAGGTAGAATTTCAAAATTATGCACATGTTCTACCACATATGAGTTCAGCCCTACGCTATCTTGCCCTATCATGCTCAACATAAGCTCTACTACGTGATTTATCATAAAGATATTCTACTATCAAAAATTCATATTCAAATTTAATCAGCTATAAAATATTCCATCCTCAAGCTCAACTCCCGACAATATTCCCTGTTCCCTTCAACTCAGCTCTTCTGCCATATCGCTCCCTACTTATCAACATTAACTCCTGAACTCGGGATGTACTCGATACTCCTACTACAATATGTTGCCAAATCCATATGTCAACTTGAAGTTAAAATTACAAATATAGTACTCAACATCAGCGCTCAACACAAAATATTGTTCTTAACTTATTAGATGCAACATGCAATTTTTTTGAGAATTTTGTGTAACAAATGTGAATTTATTGGAATTTCTATTAAGGCTGCACTCGAATTCGCAATATTTAAAAATGCAGGAAATTAGGCGTCCCAAACTACAGGGTGGGCATGAAAATTGCCCTAACCTCGCGTATGCATCGACGAACTCGCCTTGCAACAATTTAGAAAAATCAAACAAAATATTTTGTGACAGAAGTCAACATAACTTTGATTTCAGCATTTTTATAATTCAAAAAACTGTATTTTATAATTTTTTTAAATCGAAATTTCGAAAAACTTCTTCCATCAATTATAATTAAATTCATTCCAGCAATAAATACAACCCAATAACATTGTTAAAACGCTATGACGTCAATTGGAAGTTGATTGGCAGGATCAAACAGCCACTGTACAAAAGCTACATCAAAATTATGAGACTACGTAAAAGGGAATATCTTGGCACGTCGCATATTAGAATGATTTAATTATTTGAAAGTCTGGATGCAGAACAAAGCCGTGAAGCTAATTTCGTTGAACTTCAAAGGAACATCTAGTATAACGTCATAATTCAATATTAACGGCACAGCCTAATATTCCAGCAACTCAAGTCCTTTCTAAATTCCAACATATCTCGTAGTCGTAGTAGAAATGCGCAAGGAACATATAATTTAACGCCTCTAAGGCTTTCTATTCATGTTCCACTTTATTTACTGAACACATCCATGTACACATTGACGCCGACACCATTCAAGTGTGAGTAGATAACAGGATTCAAACCCAAATTAAAGTGGGTGACAATTCGGACCACTATTGGCGCCTAGGCCGAAATCACTTTGCGAATAAATATTAACAGTTTCACTATTGTCTGCCTCGGCTCGTAAAGTACGAAAAAAGACACGTTTACAATAGAAAACACTAAAAATAGAAATAAAGTTAGGAAAAGTAAATTATACGTTTTAAGTTTATGTTTTTGTTTGCTCAAGCTGTCTAATCAGCCCAATTTCACTTTCTACAATTAATTCAGGTTCAGGGTCAAATAACAAACTCGCGAATGGCTAGAATTGGGCATTGTCTACGTAAATCAAAGTGATTAATTACAGGTTCGAGTTCAAGGATTTTGTGTTCGGTTCAATTTGAAGGACTCATAATTGAACGTCGGTTGAACTATTGAATCATTCTTAATATAATTAAGGTAAAATAAACGAAGCACAGGTTGGTTCCTTCCATTATCTGCTTAATATAGGCACATTCTAAAGGTCTACCGTTTAAAGTGGCCACTCATTCACACAAAAAGAATGAAATATATGCGGCCATTTAATATCAAGGCGGTGGCCACTTTCATGCAATATGAGCTAACGCCGAAAGAGCTAAAAATAAGAACTACGCTGTAATAAGAGCTAAAGCATTTTAAGAGCTAAACGAATAAGGGCTAAAATATAAATGCCTAAAGCGTAATAAGAGCTGAAACAAATTATACGACATACGTTTTGTATACTTGAGATCGTATTACGCTTTAGCTATTTTTATTTTAGCTCTTATTACAGCGTAGCTCTTCTTTTTTAGTCCATATTTTTAGCACTTTTGACTCTATACCTCTTTCTACAGCGGAGGTTGATTAGTTTAACTCATGTTTTAGCCCTTTTCGCTTTAGTTCTTATTGCAGCATAGCTCCTTTTTTTTAGCCCTTTTGGCTTCATCGCTCTTATTACAGCGTAGCTTCTGTTTTTAGCATTTGGCTTTAGCTTTTATTACAGCGTAGCTCTCATTTTTAGCCCTTCTGGCTTTATAGATCTTATTTCAGCGTAGCTCTTATTTTTAGCCGTTTCCGCTTTAGCTCCTATTTCAACGTAGCTCTCATTTTTAGCCTTTTTGGCTTTTGCTCTTATTACAGCGTAGATCCTATTTTTTAGTCCTTTTGGCTTTATAGCTCTTATTGAAGTGTAGCTCTTATTTTTTAGCTCATAATTTTTTAGCCATTTTGACTTTAGCTCTTTTTACAGCATAGCTCTTATTTTTAGCTCATATTTTTGAACCATTTTGACTTTAGCTCTTATTTCGAGCTTAGCTTATATATTACCAATTACCCCTATCTAAAAATCGGGTTGTCACAAATAGACGTCACACGCTTCAAAAAACCGTTGAGCAGAAAAGAGTCGCTCGAACACTAATATGTTATGTTTCAATATTATGTTCAGGTTAATCAAGAGTTATTACGGTTCAGACGAGACAAGGTGAAGGTCAACACCAATAACCATCGCCATTCTTCAAGACACAAGACACAACTATGTAGAATTTTGATCCCATATATTACGCATACTATTTAAAAAACAAGATGTTTTCAAGATAAGCGCTTTTCAAGGAAGCAGAATAAACGCAATTAGCTTTCTTTATGGACTTCAATCAATCCGATTCAATCTTTGAAGAATCCAGGTAGGATTCTTTGAATCAAACCTAATTGTACGCCTTGCATAATCAACGCTCAACGTGAATCTGGATTAAGATATGCCTGATATGATTTCGTTGCGAATGTAGTATGTAGTGCTGGAAAATACGCGTGGATTCTTCTGATGATAAATTCTGTCAAGCAAGCTACGATGCAATGTAGCACACACAATGTAACCGACACAATGTAACTATATTTTAATATATTCTATATCAAATTAAGTGTTTCAATTTTTCGTCTTTTGATTTGACTTCGTCTGCATTTCTAACGCCAGTTACTTCTTTAGAAATCCATTTCATTCTTACTCATTAGATATTAAAATTTCAGATCAAGTATACCGCATGTGCAGGGAGCTTGACTAGGCATGTTATCCCTGCCGCATGTGTATCTAATTAACCGAGATGAGTCAAATCTGAAGACGATGATTTTCAAAAATCATTGATCAAATTCAGCTTACCAAATACGAAATCCAAAATAAATTTTTTGACAAGATCAAAATCTAAAAATTTAAATCAATCATGAAATTGCGATTTTTGTATGTAATTACGATTTTGAATTTTAAATCACCAATTTATATGAAAAGTACGATTTTCAAGATCCAAATCCACATCCAAGTCTATAATGTTTTCGAAACTGATCAAAATCAAGATAAAAAAAGGAAACAACACGCTCAAAATTACTTTAATTCCTCAAATCAAGATATAAAAATTACTGATTTTCAAAATCAAATTATTTTGCTCCTGCCTGGATACACCTGCCAGATGCAAAAATTTATGCATATTGCATTTTTACAGTGCAGAATTTCCTGTCCAAATTCAAATTCGACCCAATGGAAAACAATCTAAAATAAGAAAGTTACTAAATCTATTTATATTTCAATTTTACTTTTCTTCTGAACGGAGACGAAGAACTGGTAGAAATATCCGACTCAGATCCCCAAAAATGGTCTCCTAGCAACTGGAAATGTCCAGAAGTTCCACTATGTTCATCATAAGCAGGAGAACTCCGTAAATCAAGTTGAGACCCAGAACTCCTTCCAATATTTCCATTCCGAGTCCCGGGTTCCTTCTCTGGACTCTCTCCAGCAGCAGCGTCCTCAATTCCCACGGAACTGAGCTCAAACTGACTAAAGGACCGACGTCTCATTTGCCAGAGACGAGAGAGAGGGCTCCGGCTTTTCTGTACAGATTTGGAACTACCCGAACCCGAACGCTCAAACAGATTTCCAGAACTACGTGAACTACTACTGCCCAGATCCAGTGTATTGTACTTGGTTCCAGTTGGCTTGGGCTTGGCGGATTTGGCATTTCCATTTCCACCCTCTTCGTAAATTGGACTCATGGTCAGACCATGAATTATCGGGTCAATTTTGAACAGGTTTTCGAATAATACACTCATATTTATGTTGGACGCCATTTTGAAGCTGATTTACACTTAAACCGTCACATTCACACACTAATTTAGCTACTTGTCAAATATTCTGGACAAATATTGACCCAGCGGGTTCATTTCGCATGCCTGCAACACTAACGACACTTGAATCAGGACTAATGTTAGTTTAGCCTAGTAGTGGACTGCCTTACCGCCTAACCTCAACTACTTTAAGGTAGGGGGACGCGATGTGAGAATGTGGCACCTTATTGTCTAAACTCTGAACAGGAGGTTGTGTACATGACGTGACTTGACTGGCCTGGCCTTCTAATAGAAGCCTCCTTATGTTGTAGTCGATGCCAGTTCAGGTACACGGAACGAACTCAATTGTGCATTGTGCTCAGAATTGATACGAAACTGATACGAAAGTATTGGGAAACAGAACTGACAGTGCAATGTGCTTCACAAACAGATAAAACCTAATCTGTGATGCAAAATAAGTCAATCGGAAAGCATTCTACCTGCGTGAGTGTTACTGCATCTATTATTACGCTGCATTGTCAATTTGCACGGCAATTTAAGAGAAACCAAGAGGGATTTCTGGTAGCACTAAGCGTAGTGCTCATAGACTCAATGCTACAGCTGTGATGAATTGACTATTGATATTGATTGGTGAGTGCTGCATTGAATATTGAATGCCGCGTGACTAAAAACTGAACTTCTTTTGAATAAGCTCAGTGATTTAACTTTTCGATCCCTAACTTGAAAATGGTTTGGAACGCATGTGTAGAAAATCTATCTGACATTCATTTCAGCTATTAATTTTTTTGAAAATTAAAATTGACGGTGGCGGCCAAGGTGTCTTGACGACGGAACAGCTAGCTGGGCGGCGGTGGTACAACCGACAATAAAGAAAGACACATTTAGAATTCGACAGAAGAAAATAAAAAATAAATAAAAAATCGAAATAATTCAATTTATATATGAATTTTGACGCCGATCAGTCTTTGGAGGAATAGTTAACAATAGATTCGAAGTGTACAAACAAAACCTCAAGGTCGATTTCTGGCACTACGTTATAACCCTTGAACACACAAAGGTTTGCAATAATTGTATGTTGAGTTTTGTAGAAAAAAGTGAAAAAAAAATCAGCGTAGCGAGAACAGCGAAAAATTCGCAAAAATATCGCTGTAACCAGGATATTAATCCAATGAATACTTTTGCAATTTTATTTTCAATTTTGAAATTCGAAAAAAGAATAAGACACTTTCTAATCTCTCGTGGATATGTCCATTTGACCATGACGACAATTTGTTGCATGCTTTTTTCGAAATCGTCAGTTCTTAAATCGAACTTCAAAATCTGAAAACATTGCTAATCTCATTCTGTGGATTGTAATTTCAGTTTAAAAAATTTTTTTTCTTCAATTTAGAGTCCACCCGACAGGCAGGCATTTGCCATGATGAATGATGAAGTCATGATTGAATTCAGGAACAGTGAGCACGCGGTAAGCGCAAATGGAGAAAGCTACATGGTAACCACTGACTCGTTCATAGTAACCACCCGTTACTTCAGGTTAAGCTTGGGTTTCCGAAACGCGCGCAAATGGTTACTATGGGCGGTTACCATGAGTGATTACCACGTGTGCTCATTGTTCTTGAATTCAACCCAACATTTAGCGTATGCAAATTAATAAACGTAACCGTACCTGTTTTTCACCGAATAACTTTTCGAATTTAAACTAAATACAACCTGAATGTTTAATGAATCAGTTGAAAGCTCGGGAGTACTATTTGGGCTTTTGACTTTTCTGGCGAGACCATCGATGTTTTTTTTTTTTTCTTTACATTTAATCTTCGTTTCAGTTCAAATAAAAAAGTTGCTTCAGATTTAACACAGCATGTATTGTAGGGTTGATCTGTACTCTCAGTCTATTGTACAAAACTGAGAGTAATTGGGATTAAAAGCCTAAAATTGTGAAATGCCTGATTCTCCAAAGAATCAGAGTCTCACAGAGCCAGACACACTAAAGAAAGAAGGTGAGAGAAACGAGTAATTCTAGGAAAGAAAACAATGGGGAAGTTTAGCAGAATACAGGTCAGACGCATACACCACAATGGAAGCAATGCAAATGGAATTGTGCTGTAAGACTACTAAACTGAGCAGAATAAAAAGAAGCTTTTGATTCCAACAGTTTATAACTTAAAACTTTGATCCTTAATCCATAAAGAGCTGAAGAGCTTCATTATGTCCAATCCATTGTGATCTGATCAACGAATGAAGGCATTAGCTAGAAGGCTGTTCTCAGAATTTTGCAACTGAATGATGATGATGGTAACACGTTACGCACAATTGAGCTGTCATTCATGCAGCATCTGAACTACTTTGAGTCTCATTTTTCAATAATATTGTTAGATCTCTGCATGTTGATGAATGAGGAGCATTGAGGTCTATATTTAGCTCCGTCATCTCCAATCTGCATTCATCACTTCACGACCTGACGTGGTTCTGTTTATAGTTCACTTTCCCTTTCATTTCCATATACTAAAGGTCAGTTCCTCCTTTCGGTTCCACATCAGAGCGCTACGCTCAGACCTCATCATGTAGTCAGATGCAGAAATAGAAGGATCCTTGCCCACTACGCGATGAAATGTCAACTTTGGTTGTGACGAGGCAGTAAATATTAAAATTCATTTGGATCTGATTTATAACGAGCTTAATGTTTGGTAATATTTATTATTGGGAACAAATTTCTTAAAATGAAAACCGAAAACGTATTGGACTACTTGCATTTACGGATAAGGAGGCCACTCCATGCCAACGGCATGTAATAAAACAAATGTTTAGTTCTGAGGCCTTTGTTTAATTTGCATGCATGTTGTTTGCATGGAGTGGCCTCTTTATCTGTAGATTGCATAGCGTTCAACAGGTTTCTTTAATTAAATTTTCTTAGTGGCCTCAAAATTGTCCGTTTTACAAAAATGTTGCAGTTTCCGACTGGTTGGCCATGGTTGACCTCATGACCCGTGAATGTGACCCATGAATGACTCATGACTCAACAAAACATTTAATTCAATAAAAACGAATTAGAAAATAATCAGATATATGTTGCCGGATAAAAATTTTCTAAAATTCTAAAGTAAAATTAAGCGATTAATTTACAGTTTCCATAAGTAGTTCCACTGATCAAACTATTAAATAACTCCAGTTTTTAATATGATGCAATGAGTTGGGTTTGGAAAATATTCCTTTCTATGTAGTTCACCTTGTACGTACTCTGTCCAAAATCGAAATCGGATTTATAAATGTCTGAAACTGAAGACGGGCTGCTAGTGCAAAATTACGTAACATTCATAAATATACAAACATTTATATCCGCGTTGGAAGACTTTTGCTCGCCGTTCACTGATGATGGTGAGAAACAGAACGGTTTAAATTCCAATTTATTACACATTCTGACATCAACTAAACAAAAAGCTATAAATCATTAATTTAACTTGGGTATCTGTGCATTCCGTCTCGTCCAAAGTCCAAGCTCTTATCCCAATTTATGAATCCAACTTCCAAATATAGAGTCCACATTTCATTAATGTGCATATTTATCGTAGTAGCCTCAAAACCCCCATATACCCCATGTACTTTCAATTCCCAACCTAAACCTTTGTCTGAACTGTACAACAATTGATCTATAAATCGAATTTTAACGATAAACCGCTTTAGACTTCAAATGACTCAATTATATGCCGTAATTCCTAATTTATTGGTGAATTATTCTTCAGAATTCGGCGTTTATCAATCACAAACGCGTATGTGTCACCGCCGTTGAGCACTTTTTCCTTCGTCACATGGTTCTAATGCGTAGATTTTTCACTTGAGCAAAAAAGGAATGAAAATCACAAGTCGTAATGAAAATGCCGCCGCTTCGGTCACTATAGCCAACCAGCTGGCCTCTGAATCAGTGCACGGCACTGACCTGTGTATTCAATTTTAATTAGCTATATTTCAATATGTATATATTTCAATATATTTTTTAAAAGTTGCCTGCACCTTTCTTCACATTTGAAAATAGTCATTCATAACATCTGTATAGTTTATGTATTTGTACTATGTACGATTGGTTGCTGGTTGCTGCCAATGGCAACCGTGTTGACAAAGTTGTTGTGCGACGGATACGGCTACACAGATGAATAGCAACGCGTCATAATACAGGTGATTGTGCAGATGTAGAACTATGTCGCCAGGACATGGTCACTGGAAAGGATGTTGAAAAAGTTGTTGTGTGACGCATAAAACACAGATACAATGCAATATGTCAATATATAGGGCGATTTTAATCGAAAGGGATCAATTTGCATTATTTTGCACTACGTTCAACTATTTTTTAGATCCAAGATATTCTGTCCGCGAATACCTTGGAATAAATTGGAAATTTCATAAAACTAGAATAGCTCGAAATCTCACAAAATTGGCAACCTACTCCAACTTTTATTGTACTACTATATAAGCATTTTCCCGTTTAAAAGCAGCAACTTTAGTACCAAGGACGAATGTCAAATGCCTCCTTCCTGATCTGTATGCATGGACTGATCTCTGATGAGAGCGGGCTTCCGGCTTCCCACTTTTCCTAAGTATCGAGACACTCAAAAGTTATTAAACAAAAAGGAACTTTTCTCTTGAACAAAGTGAGAAGAAAAGTGTCATTCAGAGACGAAGACGAGGCACTCAATAGTCAACACGAGTTCTTCAATCTGGTTCGCATCAAAATTCTTTTTTGGCCTTGTTTTGTTGGTAAGAATAGGACTTAGTCGAAAGCATAATCATGTTCTGGGCACTCGTCTCCAAGGTTAGACTCTAGTGTTAAATTACATTTTAAAATTTGTAAGCATATAATTTGGCATGCAAACAATAATATCCGATATTTTGACCTTTTCTATGCTTCAGGACATTGGTTTCCGAGATTACGTTGACCCTTTAGAATTTAGCACACGGGAAATTGTCTCTTCTGGTTTCAACGACGATTTGGAATTTGGTTAAGAGTAGATTTATAAAATCGTATTATTTGTCAGTTGGGATTTTGACCTTCAGCCTTCAATACTTGAACATTTTAATAGGAACTATATTATTGTCTCTTAAAGAAATAGTATGAAATATAGCCTAACGAATAGCGGTTAAACCTAATTTTTTTTAAATTTTGGAATAAAATGCGGAAAAAGTATCAAAGCAGCACGCGCGATTGAATTATCGCCGGATAGATGCTTTTTAGCGCCCTACTAATTACTAAGCCATTTTAAATTATGCCCTTGTTACTTTGCTCTACATTAGCACGATATTTTGCAGCAAAATCTGCTAAACACATTTAATGAACTTTAGGATCCTAAAACCGTGTTTTTATCAGTGATACGTAATTTTCATAGAATTATGACCTTGTAAATAAGTTTTGCAAATATATAAAAGTAGCTAGCATAAATATGAAAAACAATCACAAATTGTAAAAAATAAATAAAAAAACTTAAAAATAGAACCCAGATATTGTAACCGACTATTTAACCCACAAGTCTAACCTTGGCAGTATGCGTTCGAGCTAGCCGAGACTCTAAGCGTTTAAAACTACACCATCCAATCCACCACGTATAACCCGTCTCAACCACATCCAAAGAATGTTAATTTCAAAATGTGTCTTCTCTCGTCCTCGAGGTTTTGTGGCTTGTACGTAATGTGGGGAATGGGGAATGTGTTCCTGAAGAAGGTATTTGCATTTCTCTCGTCCAAATTTGCATAGCCAGCTGAACGTGCTAAAGCTTTCTCACTTAATTTCCTCCTCATTCCATTTTTTTAACTCCCGAATTCACACTTGGTTCTGAGCTTGATTACTAGTACTTACCACGTTTCATGGGCAAGGATACTGTATCAGGAATACCATAGCGAACGCTTATGTTTAAATTTTTTAATTTCCGTGCTTGTCTAATTTTTAATGGCTCCGGGTCTTCAAGGACTTTTTTTTTTGTATCATGTAAAATATTCAAAATTTGACTGTAGAACTTGCAAAATTATTAGCTTATACTACTACTTATGTATGTGTGATATAAAAATTACTTTGGTTTATTTCTATATTAGAATTTTCAAAATTTGTGCCTACTTTTGGTCATTATATTTTTATAAATTTGCGAGGAGTCATAATATTTGCGAAACTTTGCTCCTGGAGTCATATATTTTTCAAAATTTGGGCATCGACATGGAGTCAAATGTTTTCCAAAATTACCGTCTGGACTCGGATATTTTTCAAAATTTGCCACTCAAATCGAATCTTTCCAAAATTTGTTCCAGGAGTCATATATTTATCAGAATTAGCACCAAAAGCAAGATATTTTCGAAAATTTGCGCCTGAAGTCAAATACTTTTAATAATTTGCACCAGGAATCAGATATTTTTCTAGCACCTGAAGTCATATGTTTCAATATTAAAGCATGGAGTTAGATGTTTCAAAAATTCTGCGCTTAATATCTGGAAAAATTAATCTATATTGTAGTTTACATTTCCAATGAAGCGGAAATTGACTGAACTCGTCGCTTACGTTCCTGTTGCAGCCTATCGCACCTTTCTTGCACATTTCGTAGCATAGAGCTTCATATTGGGAAACTTTCGCCTTTTGAATAGAATAAATGATTTTATGCTAATGAATTGAAGCATTCATTCGTATAAATTCCCTTTTAATTACTCCAACACATGAATTAGAAATTGTAGAAAAAAAGACATACGCACTTACAGAAAAACGAAGACTTGACACTCAATTGACTATCAAGATTTGTCAGGAGAAAACAGCTGAATTCACATCCTGATTTCCATTCAAAGGTTAGCATGGCTCAGGTGCATTCGTAAAAAAAAAAACTCCCACGCACAATTTCAACTGGTGAGCTGTTAAGTGTGCTAAATAATCTAAATACTTGTTTAGCCGAGTCCCAACTTCCTGTCCCAACACAATTAAGCCCTAATTGTCTCCTGTGCGGAATCTAATGAGAGAGATAAGCCTGTTTGTTCTACTGAATGCGGACTGGCCTGACCTCCGAGAAGGGATTCTCACGGAAACGTGAGTTTAAAGGGAGACACAATTCATTGATTCAATTTCAATGTTGTTGCTTCAAAGGTGGGAATGTGGAAGGTGGACGACGTACGACTACGACAAAACAATAAATCACATCTTTCCAATGCCTCAAGTCAAGGATCTATTTATTAGACCAACTGAACTTGGCTTATGCGATTGTCCTGTACGTCCGTCTGTCTGTCTGTGACGTTTTCAAATGGGAAGCCAAGCTCATATATATGTAAACCCGTTTACTTGACAGCGGTCGTACGTCTTTCTTAAGGCATAGATAAACTGGTAATAGTAGCTAATAAAGCCCGCGTATTAGCCAGTTTAAATATGGAGAATTGGAAAAATGTAATTCGGTATTAGAAAAAAGGTTTACACAACGTTTGAATGCGACAGTGAAAGGTTCCAGGGAAGTGACCACAATTTTGCCATTTATGTTAAATGGTATTATGTATTTGGATTGGTTAAAAAATTTAGCAACACTTGAGCACTGCTCCTGAAAATCGATATCTGTTTCCCTAGATAGCATGAATATGAAAATTGGAATAACCAGTTTTATATGTTATGTGGTTGTAGAAGGATGTTTAATGCTTGCATTTTAGATTGTAAAACTGTAGTTACACTATATTTTATGTTTTGTGTTGGTGTTGGTGATTGAATTTTGTGTTGTGGTTATTCGTCTTTTACCAGTTTATACTGTTTATTCTCAATAAAAATAAATGTCATTTTTTGACATTTTCTCTAACTTGATTTTCTCTATTTTTCTACACGTGCTAATTCAATTTAGTTCTGAGGCCAGAGGAAGTGGCAAATCAAACCCTGTGCCAAATCACTGAAATGACGCCAAGAAAAACTCAAGAAACACAGCTCACAACAGAGAAATTTATGAGAAGATGTACATTTAATCAACATTGAGAGACTCAAATGGAGTGGTGCAGCAGGTCGTGATCTTCATAAAGAACCCAGTACATGACAGGGTGATTAAGAAATGCTCCAATTTGGGATTTTCTGCCAATAAATGGGAGGATCATTAAAATAAATCAAAGATACAAAACCCGATTTGACCTCCTTGCAAGAATTCGTCTATTGATTCAAAGATTCAACGAGAAAAACGTGCAAACTGACTTTCCAAAGTTGAAACTCGAAATTAAGAAATAAGGCTAAAGTGAGCGTTAAAATTAATTAGCTTCGAGTCGAGGCGATGGGATGTAATGTACATGTACATCGGTTCCAAGCTCGAATTTGATCTGAGCTTAAATTCAACTCGAAACAAGGAGATAAAATTAAGGATTTAGTTATGAATTTCCCAGGCGTAATTTTAAATAAATGTAAAACTATATGTATTTAGTTCCAACCGTTAATGTTTATGGCTTACAGGCTAGTGGGCGTGATTCTTTTAGTAATGCTGATTTTGGTCATATCTTAAAAAATCGAAAAACCACTATAAAAACGGCTGAAAATCTATAAAACGATAGACGATTTTGAAAAATCCAGTTTGCCTATTTTTGCTTTATTTTTCAAAAACAAATCAAAAACCTGCCTGACGGCAGCTTGGGACCAAAAGGATACCAGAAATGGCATACTGGACCTTATGTTGGCACCTAGG
>JAQFYU010001167.1:0-16172 GCA_034694905.1 Ceratophysella granulata | reverse complement strand
TTGTCATTCTGTGTGTAAAGCATATGGCAGGCCAGATATTTAACACCACGGAATAATTAAACACTAAACTAAAGTCTACTTCAATCGATTAAGTTCCTTCCTGATTGTTCAACTCGCAAGTGTCCCATTGTTTACAACCTATAGATCGAGTGTTTGCCTACAACCTATGGCCTACAATATTGACGTTTAACGTTAGTTGTAGTTCATACACCATAGCTTATTCTATAGTCAATAGTTCCTATTCCTATTCTTACATCTTAGTTGATTGCTGCTGACGCTGACTGCCGAAGTACCTGCTACCTGACCTGACCGTCTGACATCAATCGTTTCCTGCATTGATTGTAAGCATTTGTAGAGGTCAAGATGGTGTTAGCGGAATTAGGTCGTAAAATTACGACAGCTCTGCGCTCGCTGAACAATGCCACTGTCATCAATGAAGAGGTTCTCAATGCCATGCTCAAGGAAATCGTTACAGCTCTACTGGAGGCAGATGTCAATATTCGCTTGGTCAAAAAACTCCGAGAGAACGTCAGGTAATAAATTAAATATGATTTTCAATATGTGATGCAGGACCTACAAATACAAAATATAGTCAGCTAACCACTCCCACTAAAAACTAATAATCACAGTGCTAATAAAATGACCTGTTAAAATCATTGATTTACGCATGCTTGGAAAATCTTCCAATCAAAATGGAGGCCTATCGTATCCTGAATATAATTTCCCTTCGATTTTTTTCCCTTTCCTTCTCCTTCTCCCCTTTTTTGCTCCTATTTTTCGCTTTTTGTCTACTTTCTCTTATCTGTTATCGTATCGAGAATTTAATGCTCCGGAAGATTTTCCATGTATGGATTTACGTATAGGCGATTGATCAATTAATGATTGACGAAACATTGCTAGGCTTGGAGCAATTAATAAGCACACAGCTCGAAATCTACTTTGTATTCATTTGCAGGGCTGTGATCGACTTCGACGATATGGCAGGTGGTCTGAACAAGAGGCGTATGATTCAAAGTGCTGTATTCAAAGAACTTGTCAAAGTAAGTCAGTTAAAAATTTCAAATTGCAAGGAAATGAGTTCTAGGTTTATCTAGTACAATTACTAGGTTAGACAAGAAGTGGGTAGAGTGAATGGATAGTAGCATTCCTTGTAGATATTGAATAGTGTAACGCAAAGTTGAAAAACTTAAATGTTATGTGAATTTTGATGTGGTATTTCAGCTTGTTGACCCCGGAGTAAAAGCTTATCAGCCCGTTAAAGGAAAGCAAAACGTCATTATGTTTGTCGGTCTTCAAGGTTCTGGCAAAACTACTACGTGTACCAAGTTGGCCTACTACTATATGAAGAAAGGCTGGAAAACGTGTCTTGTTTGCGCTGACACTTTTCGTGCCGGTGCGTATGATCAGCTGAAACAGAACGCAACCAAAGCAAGGATTCCGTTCTATGGAAGGTATCAATCCAATACTTGATACTTTATACTTTATATATAAATATTACCAAACCCTACATGCATTTGATGATTTGATGCCAGGATGATTACTGTTGTGATGTCATGGACGATATTCCTCTATTTTTTAGCTACACAGAAATTGATCCTGTGGTCATTGCTAATGACGGTGTTCAGATGTTCAAGAAGGAAGGATTTGAGATAATTGTTGTGGACACAAGTGGTAGGCATAAACAAGAAGAATCTTTGTTCGAAGAAATGTTGCAAGTATCCAACGTTGTGGTACGCCTTGTTTGAATTTATATTTAAGTATAATATTTACATTTGGGCTCAGTATCTACTTCTGCTTCTTAGGATCCCGACAATACCATTTTCGTCATGGACGCGACAATAGGTCAAGCCTGCGAAGCACAAGCCAAGGCGTTCAAGGATAAGGTTAACATAGGATCAGTAATCATCACTAAATTGGATGGACATGCCAAAGGAGGTGGAGCGCTTAGTGCGTAAGTGAATAGAAATTACATCTTGTTCTTAGTTCTGAGTGTGAGGTACAGACAGAATTCATTTGGACATACCTACTAATGGCAACCACTATCTGTGTTTTGCAGTGTTGCTGCAACCAACAGTCCTGTAATCTTTATTGGAACTGGGGAACACATTGACGACCTGGAGCCGTTCAAGACCAAACCTTTCATAAGTAAACTGCTGGGAATGGGGGATATTGAAGGCCTGATCGACAAGGTCAACGAGCTGAAACTGGAAAATAACGAAGAACTTATCGATAAAATTAAGCACGGGCATTTTACTTTGAGAGATATGTACGAGCAATTCCAGAACATTATGAAAATGGGTCCATTTTCACAAATTATGGTAAGTTTATGTGCAAATCTGACTGAGATTCAGAACCAACAACAGCCTTATTTCGCGTGATCTTCACAACAGCCTGCCAAGTCGCTGCTTGTTCTAATGCGTAAGGATGACACAGGGAGCTTGACTAGACTAGGCATGGTATACAGAACGGCGGACACATGACAATTGATACTTGGATGGTCAAGCACAATGTGCTTATAACACTCGTAATACTTATATGTTATTCACCTTTGATACATTAAATTCTACAGGGTATGATTCCCGGCTTTAGTCAAGACTTCCTTGCCAAAGGAAGTGAGCAAGAATCAATGGCAAGACTCAAGAGACTAATGACGATGATGGACAGCATGAATGACTCAGGTATGTGTAAAATGTTTAAAACCTGACTACTGTCCATTGTCAGTGTTTTGATCGTTGACTTTATCTGTTTATTAGAGCTGGACAATCGGGATGGTGCTAAGCTTTTCACCAAACAGCCCACACGAATCATTCGAGTGTCATATGGAGCTGGTGTAACTGAAAAAGAGGTTCGCGAACTTCTTACTCAATACACAAAGTTTGCTGCTGTTGTGAAGAAGATGGGAGGAATCAAGGGTCTCTTCAAAGGAGGAGACATGACCAAGAATGTCAACCAATCCCAAATGGCAAGACTAAATCAGCAAATGGCAAAAATGATGGATCCCAGAGTATTTCAGCAAATGGGTAAGCGACCTATTTTGACTCGAATAAGCGAACGCGTAACTCGTCTAACTTCTAACCGGCGGACTATCTCTTGTAGGTGGTATGAACGGACTTCAGAATATAATGAGACAGTTACAGCATGGTGGCGGAGGAGCTGGTGGAATGGGAAATCTATTCGGCGGTGAAGCCGGTGGTCCAGGAGGCGGTAAACGTTAACAGAGCTTACGTCTATTTTGCAAAATATTCTTCAATCTAAGCATAATCATCGTCATAATTTCTGATTACTTCAAGCATGTCGGACTTTTGTTCGCTAATGAAAATTTTGTACACAAACATGAAATATGCCTGCTAGAGTAATTTATATGGATTTCGTAATTCTTCAGGCTTATGGTTTCACCAAAATCGTGTTGGGGTCCGCACCTAATTGCAATTGCAACTACATAAATAGAAAGTGAGTACTGATATTAGCTGCAAGAGTAGACATTCGTAAATCGAAATCAATTTCATCTACCGTTGTACGTTCGGTCTAAAGTCTAAATTGTACAGTATCAGTATCGGATCATGTTTAAATTAGTCCTAGAGATTTAGGTTACAAACATCACTTCATTCACAATATCAATTGTACATCCGCTGTATTCACAATAGTTATGCATGAACGAATTATGATGTCCTGTTCAATGGGATTTAGACTTAATCGATAGGTATGCTCTTGTTCATTCCGCAAAGGACTACAAAGCTGTGAGCCAATGCGATTCACTATTTTTTGACAAGTAAATAAATGGTAAAACGCAAGACTTCATGATCACTTTGAAGCCTGGTTACCGGATTTATCTTTTTTAGTATGTATGCCGTATATGTACAACGAAACTGCACGAATGTGTATTGCATCAAGATCAACAGTACAAAGTATAAATACTTAAACTAACTGTGTGATGAAGCACTATCCAAGCTCACTTCATGTAGAGCTTGTTTACAATACTACATAATTTCCTTGACTGACTCTTAGTGCCCAGAAGAGTCATCTTTAATCTCACGAACAAATAAACTACATGGGATAAAACTGAGTGGCAGCCGATGACTGGAGTTCTATTTGTCCCATCTTGAATTGTAAACGCTGAACCCATTTGAGCAGCAAAAGACTGTGAACTGGCCCACAATGTGGATCCGGGAATTCAATACCTCCCGGAATTGTGTCCTTCTTTGATGAGATTGTTTTTCTTGGTGAATCATCCAATTTAATGCCTGGGTCCGGGGGTGGAAAATTGAGACAGTTTTGCAATCGCACGCTTATATGACCAGCCTGAAAATAATACTTCAAGTTGAAAAGCTCGTTTCTCAGTTTCGTGCATGTTTTATAGCAAGTACTTTACCAATGCTGTATGAGCGTGTAGAACTGGACTCCACAGTGGGAGAAGCCGATTAAAAACACTGGAATTGCATTCCAATAGAGACTCGAGCAGAGTTAGAAAGTGGAGATTGACCATTTCCGCCAGCTAGAAGAAAACATGTTTATAATATTTTCCACTGTTTGCATGAATTTAGTGCAGTTAGTGAAAAATAGAACTTACAACTTTGGAATGGGAAATAAGCTGTAAAATAGCTGGAGTGACTTTCCCCCAAAAGTCAGTCAAAATATTTGTGGATGCATTGTGTGGATCCGCCAATGTTGAAGTGGATTGTTGAACTGTTGGACCAATTTGCTCCAAGTACACCGTCCATACCTGTGAGTCATGTATAATGTATGTAAATATCAGCTCGAACATTTTGTCTGCTATAGTGCAGAAATCTGACCTGACACAAAATGAAAGCGTAAAACAGAGATGACATATGAAGTACAGATGCTTTAGACTGTTCTGCGAATCCCGTAAGAATTACGTGAACATGATCAGCCACATGACAGGAGGCTTCTAATGGAATTGGGACACAAGGAGATGAAGCATTCGGTCCAAACATGGCTGTGTGTGTCAAAGATCCCAGAAGAAGCCATGAGAGCACCCGAATATGCGAAACACAATCAAGGAATTCCTTTGGTCTGTGATAGAAAGTCCAGAATTATTTTTGCGCAACTAAACTAAAGCTCATTGGTATTTGACTAGTCATTTTTTCTACCCCTGTTGAATAGAAGATAGAGTATTGTATAACCACGGAAGATATCGACCAATTGCACGGTTCTCCCTGCTGTTCCCACGGGAAATCTCAAGCGCAATAAATTGTGAAACTCCTCCTTTAATAATTCCACCAATCACGTCTTCGTTGAGCCCAAACGCTGTCCCCTTGTAGTTACTCTTTCAAAAATAAATCATAGAATTAGTTACATGTCATTAACACACGCGTGCGTAGGATAATCCTTTGAGCGACTCAACGTACCTTGATTTTGCTCAAAGAGTGAAAATCCGAAAGGAATTCAATTGAATCTGTCAAATTCTGTCTCATGCATTCTGCCGCGCCCGTGCTAGGTGCTGATCCCGGATCCCCACCTTGAAACTTGGGGAAATCCTCGACATAGATGAACGGTGCTAGGGAGCCTCCAGCGTCCTGATTGAGTCGAAGAATTTATAAACACTTATTAATGTTCTTTGACGCCTGACGACTAAGCATTACCTGTAGAATGAGCGTAAGCAGCAAGAGAAAGTTCTTGTCAGGTATATCCGTTTTGAATTTCATTGCTTGTACCAATTCATATACAGCAACTCGAGTGAGGAGCAGCTTCTCTCTTTCCTGTGGTTTAGTATATTCAAATCCTCACAATTAGAATTATGTATGTGATCAGCTTTGACGCTTTGGCGAAAATATGAAATAGTTCATTAAATTGAGATTTTTTCGTTGGGAAAAGTTCAGTACAATAATGGCTTGAACATTTACCCTCATAAATCCCCGCTGACATAGGTGACAAAGGTCCTGAACCGAATTGTATTTCAATTCCCAATTCTGAAGACTGAAGCTGAGTATTTTCGAAAATGGGTCCAGAATGCTCTATAGAGTGAAAGTTGAATTATGATAAAGGAAAACGAAAATTACTGACTATCTGACTACGGCTAGTTTTGTATGAAGCGCTACTTTGAACGCTGAAATTCCAGGAAGCCTAAACAGGCAGCTCATAGTGCGCAGCAGACCGTCCACTCCGGCCATGACAGGCAAAGAAACGATGAGTTTTCTGAGAAATATGTCGCACTGCGGAATTACAGCACTCCAAGTCGGCGAAGCCGCTTCTAAGGGCAGGCATTCCAGATACGCTGCCACATTGTCGATGATCGGGACTAGGGTCTCCACCACCAAGCTCTTCCTTGCATTAAGCGCCTTAGTAGTTCGTAAGAAAAAATAGTATTGCTATTAAAAATACAATGATACATACATAGTACATTACAGTACGCACATAAACTTTTTGGAAAAAGTTACCTCGAGCAAAAGATGGAGCGGAGCGACTGGATTTAGTTCGTTGAAATCAGCAAGAGCATAGGCTATAGCCTTAAATACTTCAACTTTGGTCCGCTCTGAAACAAGTATTTCCATATACATTATGATTTATGATGATTCTAATTTGGTATGAAAGAAGTATATCTTACCAGGGAACTTTGTTTGGAATAATTGTGAAAAAACTCCATATGGTGCAAGTTGATGGAGAACACAGCGGAGAAACTGATGAGCCACGCTGGAAACTCCACCCGGCAAATAGACATTACTTTCAGCTTGCCAAGGAAATAATGGTTTCACTGCGATTCTAAAGAAAGTTTCAATTCATTGAATTCCATTTCCGGTTTCTGCATTCAGCATTATGAATTTTACACTCTGTACCTTGCAACAGCCTTCAGAATTTCTGGCATCAAAGGCGCGGCTAGCGATGGTTCTTTATGAATAAAGGTCTCTAATGCTACAATACAGAGACCAAGTTCCTCATTGTTGAAAGATTCAATTACAGCTCCACAATCTCCGCACCGATCTTGAATACAATCATCCCCAACTCTGAAACTACTCTGACGCATTCCCGTCAAGTGCTGTCGAGAAGCCCCAGCCGCCTCGGACACGTGCGCACTGAGCAATATACGTACCATTTAAAAAAATAAACTATCTTGAAGTTGAAATACAGATATCACTTACGCAAATCCAACGGATTTAGCTCCGTCTTCACCTTTCCTCATACCCTCATCCGATTTTAGAGCTTCAAATGCAGAGTCAGGCTCCATTACATGTGGTTGTTTGACGAGTTTCTTAGGAGATCCCTTGGAATATGACTCACTCTTCTGGTATCCCCTCCATTGTTCTTCTGACAGGAAATAAATATAGAGCTGCAGGCTTAATTTTCTGAAAATTGGCTAAAATTGCTAGTTTGCTAGTCAAATCGCTACCTGCGTTTTGATTCTCCCCATCAGGTCCCATCGCTAACAGTCGTTCAACAGGAGGTCGTTCAATGTACGTGGCTGTTTCGCTGCAGACCACGGACGCATGTGCTCCATCATCATCTATTCTTACAGTTGGGCCTGGAGTACAAAATTGCAAATGAAATGAAACCTCGGAAAACATCGGAAAACTGAAAATATTGAGTTACGAAGCGTACCAATACTAATCATGTCCATTTTTGACATGGGTGACTCAGGAGATTCATAGGGATTGGTGAGAGAACTGCCACGAGAAAGTGACTTCACCGTAGGTGAAAGTGGAGGAGGATTGAATCCAACAGGAAGAAGCCTCTCGAGTGGCGGCGCTGGAATCTTGGCAATTTGAAACGCAGCTTGGACACTGAGATGCCAGGGAAAGTCTCCCACAATACTCTTGGAACCGCTTTTACTTGCACTACTGCTGGCTCCTGAGGAAGAAGACTTTGAATCCCCGTCCCCACCACCGCCTCCCAGAAACCAAAGCCCGGGTTTGGACTTATTCTCTTGAGGAACAACGGAAGTGACAATTAGGCCTGGACTGAAGGGAAGGAATGACTCAACAACTTTGGCAGACTCGGCCTGAACAGCTCGGTGAAAGGGTTGTAGCTCTTCAGTTCGTCCAACGTCTTCAAACTGCGGCTTGACAGCGTGTGCTTGGACTACATCAGCTTTCTCCATGAATACCAGGTCTCGGAAGGAACCCTTAACAAGGACCAGAAATGATCAATTTCAAAAGATAAGAAATATTTGGTAGGTTTGAACTAATCAGCAACTCCGATATTACCATATCGCCAGCAGAGTCAGAAGATTTCGGAGATTCCGGAATTGCTGCCAATTCAGGTTCAATGTCCGTTGAATCAACGGAAGACCTATGTAGAATTGGGACAGTTTAGACTTAATACCTTAGTTGAGTTTGTTAATTCAGCTCACATAAGTTCCATAGATTCCATCATCACAGCTCCCTTCCGTTGTCGAATGGACGACACGCTGCTCGAGCTCTTCCTCGGTTCTCGAGCTGAGGCTAACTGGACGTTCATGGGCGTGATTGGCGGAGTATCATGTTCTGCAATGTGGTCCAGGTCTCCCATGTTCAGCGTTATCTGACTCATGTCTAGAAATTAAGGTAGGTGTGTAAACCAAAAGATTTAAAGATCTCCGAACTAAAAGTTTGTCAACATTGGTACGAGTACCTCTCGAGCGTGCAGAAGGTTCGTCCAGAACCAATGTGGTAGGCAGCGGTCGGCAACGATGCTCTTGTGCATTGAGAGTGTTCAAAATAATCCGAACCACCGTTTGAACCTGACTCGACAGTGGAGCCAAGCCATACTCATACTGATTGCGTAAATATTGAAAGAATTATACAAATGTTCAGAGTCAATGATTAAGTAGTAATTGAGTATGAATCGCATACCTTGTACAGAATGACAATAAGAGAATTGAGCCAATATCTCCGGACATGCGGCTCAAGGTACCAGAGAGAGTAGAACGGATGTGGTCTCATTCCTGCCGCTTTGTTAGGAGCTGGAACATAGTGAAGTATAGTGAGCGAAAGCGGAATAATGGTTGCTCCGACCTTGAAGTTTTGATCAAGAGCTTGATGAAGAGTTGAGATGAAGGAATTCAGAACGGGAGATGAACGAAGTCTGGTTGGAGTGAGGAAGAAAGTTTTGTCCTGTGGGTTGTGACCCAACAGAACGGTCAAATGACGAAGTACAGCAGTTTGCGTTCTGGCAAGGGCTTTGTTTTCGCTTGGAATCGGCTGAAATTAAGATGAAAACAGGATTACAACTACAAGCTACGATAGGTCATCGGTTTCCATTGTGCACTTACACCGCGATTATATCGGGAGAGAAATTGCATGAACAAGAAGACAAGCAGATGGATTGTGTCCTTATCGGATTCTTCCAGTTCAACTATTCTTGGGTAGAATGAGGCCAGTTGCAAATCTTCGCCACTCAGAAGTCCGTGGATGTGAGCGTCTGCAACAAATGGAATACTTAGACTCGCGGGCACTTAATGGAAAATTAAAACGGACCATGCCAGATATATGCTATTTTAAACTCTGCACTACATCGTCAACTCACCAACTCCATGTCGTGATCCCTTCCTCCTTAGAATAGGCGCAGATCCCTGTCTGTAATATTTATCTAGATGAAAGAAAGGCGTATTAGAACTTAGAACTAGAAAAGAGGATATTGCTTGCTGAATTACAAGAAATCCAGGACGAATTGAGTTGAATTTACCATGTTTGAGTGGGAAAGGCGGAGCAGACATTGTCCTCTTGAACGGCCATTTCTTCCCTAGACTCGAAAACAAAGTTCTGTGACCTGGAAGTTGGGGATTTTCTGCCTTTGCCAAACTTTCATGAACACGCATCAGTTTCTTGACAAAGTATTCAGCATGTCCTTCCACACTTTTCATATCTGCTTCACAAATGAAATCCATCGTTAAGTTTCATTTCAACGAGCGAATTTTCTCTTCAAAGCTCACCTCTGAGAAATGCCACTTCTCCGCTACGCTCCAAATTTACTTGAGCTTCCAAATACAATGTGTCGAAGCAATTGAGGAAGAAATCCCAACGCAATATCTTGCGATCACTCACAGAGTTCAGAAGGAGGTATAAGGATTGCAGAATCACTGGTCGATCTACCACAACCGTATCAAATTGAGATTCCAGACAAAACAGCAAACTCTGAAAATATTTAAGTCAGTAGAAGTGTGAAATTGATATTAGCAAAATAGCTTCCTAGAATTAAGGCTGAGTTTTCTAACCTGCATGGCAGAATCATGAATCGTTCCCAAATACAGCGCAGTTCTTTGCGCCACGGCTACGTGTGGATCATCCAGAGATGCAATTACGTAACAGAAAGCATTTGCCATTGCAGTTTGGAGCGCTTGACTATTCCTTGTAGGATGTGTATCCATGAATCGAGTGATTGTAATTACTCGTTCAACTGCAACGTGTAAAGAACCAAATCATCAATGCAAAAATTAGTAGCTAGTAAATAGACTCAGCCATACCTGCCGTAAATCGAGACCGCCAATCCGGATTATGAAACTCTTCTTCAATTTGTTTCCAAAACACATCGGATCCAATTGGAAGTGTTACACAGTGTAAAAGTATGGGAACCGCATGTTCGCAGATCTGACTGTACTCTGCGTCCATAAGCTCCCACAGGCTGTGCGAAACAATTATCAATTCAATTCATTTACCAATACCATGCACATGTCTACATGTGCGCTACACGGAAATACTTAAAACAGTTTAGGTTTATACTTCTTAATCAGCAGATTTTCCTGGCTCCAGATAAGAAACCCGAGATGGTCCTTGGATGCCTTGAGCATAACTTCCCCGTGAATAAAAAGAATTTTGAGACACTTCAGCAAATGGTATAATACTTCTGAATCCTCTTCGTCTGGAATTTTCTGTAAAAATTGCATTAGAAGTGCAGTTCTTGCAACATCCAATAATAGTTTTACAAATGATCTTACCTTGAGGAGCTGGTAAGTAAATTGTAAAGCAGGTGGAAGCTCTTCAATGCTAAACTTGAACTTCCCAACACTGGTTGTCCAGAAATCTTTGCCGGATTCTTCGGGCTTTCCTCCGATTCCTTCGCTCTCGCCATCAACTAATGTTGCAGCAGCAATATGGGCAGTTGCACTTGCTGTTGCGTAGATGATCAAATTATCAATATATGTTTCTATATCTAGAAATTGATGGCAGAGCTCAGCTAAAGTTCTGTTTACCTGTGTCTGATTCGGTAATGGTTACGGCTCGAGCTACAGCTCGCATAATTTTCTCTGATGGCATTATTGGAGCTAGGTCTAATTCCGAAACAGTCTCCACCGTTGCAGTAAGTATCTGACAAGTCAAAAGCTTTTGTTTAGTGTCGAAGTAATATTAACCAATTCAGCTTTAAAGTAAAAGGAGAACCTGTGGCATATGCACCATAACGCCTTCCAGACTCATGGCTTCCTTTGGTGACACTGAAGGCTTTGTTTCAACTTTCACTTCTAACTTTCTCTCAGCCTCTGGAAAGGATTTACTGCCGAATTCACCGTCAGGACTCAGTAGAACCTTGGAAAAGTATATCGCTTAAAATAACTCTATTGCTATTTTTTTCAATCTTGCTTATAATGATCAACGTACATCGGCTTCAATTGCAGGGTTCTGAGGGGCCAGCTTCTGCACAATTTCAAGTGCAAGTTGATACCAAAGTACAGCCATTTCACAGAACTGACATTCCTGTTCCTTGTGACAAGTGTGTTTTCCAGGCCATGGCATTGCTACCATATTGTGAAGCAGAGTCATGGCGTCCTTTGCGACTAAGGTCTGCAAGCCTTTGTGTTGTTCAACTTCTTGAAGTTCCAACTAAATTGTAAATATGATCGCTTAAAGGTACAGTGACTTTTATCTAGTTTCGAATTCAAAAATATTTATTACCTGTTTCAGTGTAATATCCAACATAAAAATAAAAGATGAGAGCATCAGCTCGCTGTCACTTTGCTGTTCCGTGTGTAAAGTGATACTCTCCTCGTCATCAGACAAGGACGACGGATTACGAGAATCGTCTTGACAAATGGCGGCTGAGATGCAAATTCGAATTTCAAATATTAGGAATACAAAACTCAAAAGATGTACAATTTTTGGAGAAGTTGTTTAGCAAAGCGCATAGCTTAACGTACCAATGACATCTTTAGCGTTATCTGTCGACACGCTACCACGCTTCGAGACTTTCTCCACGGGCTTATTGACTCGAATGCCTTCACGGAATATGGAGAATATGAAGTAGAGCGGGATCACAATCTCCAGTTTGGAAAGGACTTGGAGCCATCTCAGTGCTTGTTCTTTCACCTTATGTGACGTCAAGTGAAACCGAACAGCAATAAACTGGTACATTTGCCTTGCGTCAAATCCAAGCGGGTTCATTTCGGGGTCCATCACTTTGCTACAATAGATTTGAAAACGAATTGAGATAAATGTATGTGTTGTAAAGTAAGTGATGACTGTGTTGTATCGTGATGACATTTCTACCTCAAAATGATTTTTAAGTCTGACATTTCTTCTTCTGGAACTTCTGAAGCAACAGCTTCCATCCAGTTGGGCATGATTTGACTCCATATTTCTGCAGAGATAACTTCATATGGAACGAGACAAAATATTCGATTGAATCCTTCTCTCAGATGAAACGTTCGGGAAGATATAACGTCCCTGAAATAAAACAACAGAGGACATCAAAGTTCCTGAAAATATTCCTGAAGATGGATCCTGTGAATTCTAAATTACCAGTGGCCCCCGACCCTTGCGAACTCCGGTGGATGCGGAAGCAAGCAGGAGACGAACGTCTCAAAATTGTTTTTTATCACGCGTCGTAACCAGGGACAGACCACATCCGTTTTCAACCTCTCGAGTGCATTTGCACTAGGATCTGCACAAAGATTTCAGCGATGAAATGCGTATCACAGGGTTGATCATCCGATTCATATATTTGTTTCATTGCATTTACCATCTCCGAGATAGGCTGTTGTGTTGAACCACTGAAACAAAACGGACAAAAGCCGTCCCAACACATCCCTCGGAATATTGTCTTCCGGATTGAAGAACCCGACCAGAAGCCAAATCCCATATCGTCCCATCAGGCGACGTTCTTCTATTGGAATCGGATCCGTAAATTCACCATCTGTAAAAAGCCGGAGTCTTGTCTGTTGATCCAGAGTTTCCTTCACTCCTCCACGTGTTGTTAGAGGTTCGGCTTCAAGTAGTAAACTGTTGAAGCAAAATTATTACAAGGCAATGCAAAACTCATAGAAGATAGCACTATAAAAAGGAGCTCGCAGATAGTTAATAAGCTGTTTCGCTACTCAATTTCTAAGTTTGGAATAAATTGCGGTGCACTTTTCAACAGCGTATTAAAAATTAAAGATTGGCTAGCATACAAAGTATTATTTTATGGCGTACCTGACAATAGCTTCCACTTCATAGTTAAGCATCGTATTATCCATTTTAAGCGGAGTTTGAAGACATTGATGGAAGACATGATCCCCGCCCCGTCGATTGTTATGACGGATAGAATGACACTGAGCACAGTATCTGATCGGCTTTGTTCCATTATAGCTGGCACATTCGGCCGAGAAACAGATTGTAAGTGCAACTTTGTTTTCCGATCTACAGTTCTGTCGTAAAAGTAATACATTCAGCAATACATAAAACATCACATTGGATGCATTTTGATTCATTCATCTCGACCAAATCTGGTGACCATACGATACTCAGAAGGACATGCTAACCTTATTTTCGCAAGTAATAGAAAACTGTTGAATTGGCTGTAAGACGTCGTAGAGATGATTTACAGCATCTGCCTGTTCGTGCTGAAGCCGAGTGGCACATTCCTGACAGAGAAAGAGCGGTGGCGGATTTTCGGGTGCAAGTGCCACTCCGACCGAATGATCCAGACAGATCTTGACAGCATCTGCACAGCCTCCTGCGTTGTTTATGCTACACATCTCACTCTTGCAGATCGGCGTCTTCCAACCTATACATTTCAATCCAATCGTAAAATGCTATATCCACACCGGCATTAATAGAAGTCGCTTCTGTTTATTTACTCAGACTCAACATCTTGCATGTATGTATCTACATTCGTACTGTTGCGAATTTCCTCAAACGAACTCAGCTTTATTGTGAGTACTGAGTACCATATTGAAATTGCAACGATGGGGTAAAAATATTTTTGTGAGATATAATATTATATTCCAAAACAGTATAAATACCAGTGATTTTGGGCGTCATAAGCAGGTGGTCTTTGTTCAAAAGATCTTATTGTGAAGAGAAAGTGACTACATACATAGAAATAGATCCAGGGTTCCTTACCATTGAATTTGAAGTTAATACTGCGACGATCATACAAGGTTGAATTAACATGGGGCCAATAATAGACGAGTAAATTAATGGCAACATTCCGAGCTTCCAAAGTGCCATAGGCGATTACACAAAAAACGTCTTTGACAGCATCTCGTTTTAGGCTCATGATACACTCCATTACTTGGCTATGAAATTCTAATAAAGATGTAAAGCAATTTAGTAACGCAAACTGATTAAGAAAATGTTTAGAGGCATTACATAATACAATACATTATGACATTGGTAATGTATGTGCTGGACCACACCTGAGCTAGTCGTATATTGCAGCACCATCATGAGGACAGCTGACACAGATTGTGCGGCATAGCTGAACTTATCCAGCGTCTCGTGACAATTGTCTAAATGTGTACAAAAATAGGGTAATATGTGGGATTGAGATATCAATGCATTTAAATGAAAATCCCCAAATCTCTCAGGTCTTCCTTTTCCTTACAGAGCGTAAACGGAAGCAAGTAGTGACAAAGAAGATCAATAATGTCCTGGTGCAACGAGCATGGAAATGTTCCCAATGAAGCTGCCACAATATACGGAAGTGTTGAAATTGACTCATAGTCCAGAAAAGGAAGTAAACAGGCGATGGTTTGAAGAATCGATTGACCGAAACCTAGCAGCAATCATTCAATTCCAATTCTTGTTCAAATTCAAATAATATGATGAATAAAAGACGCTTTAGTTTACCTTGCATTCCCAGCTGGATAACGGGTGCGACGTCAATTAATTGAACCACAACTCCAAATAGTTCTTTATAATTCAGATTTGGAAACAATTGGAGCCGCGCGGCGTCTTCCGTTCGGGACTTGAGCATTTCCAATGGAAAGTCCGGAACATCTTTCAGCACAACTGGAAATCAAATAGTAAACGTATGTTAGTTAAATCTTAACACACTATATAGTGTGAAATGTGATTAGCTCCTTTCGGAAACAATGTTGGAATGGAATGAAAGTTAAATGTCTAATTTCCACATTTCTATTCATATGTATTTTTCTGAACTGTTTGCTGTAAACAGATCTATGTAATCCGAAGATAGGAATATTTTTGACTAACCTAACAGCGTTTGTGAGAAGTGTTTCAGTGTATTCGCAATGTCGAAGCCAGTTGGTAGCGGCATCACGCCATTTGTAAGTCGTACTTGATAATCTTGAAGATTGCGGATTTTTGCTGTAACTAAATTGGAGAAAATTCAAACACAACTTCATTTTAAGCAGTAAAATTCCAATTAAGTCCTGTATTACCTGTGTTGTGAATTTTACTGGGATTAAAAAATTTCTAATAACACTGAGAAATATATAGTGGAACTTACACGCCGCTGCACGAGTCCCCATCCTGATGTCAAACTCCAGCCTTTCTGATTAATTTAATTCAGACTTTGGCTTCAGGCTTTCAAACCAAGGTGTAAGTGTAATTAATCCTGAAGCAGAAGTTGTCAAACACTGCCCGCTTTCCCATTTCTTTAATTTGTTTAGAAGACTGGATTAAAATCGAAGACGAATTTACATAACGAATCGAATTGCCCAGGTCCAGTTTCAGTATGATAAACGGGGAATTGGGGAAAGTTTGTACAAGGTGGAATTCGGCACAAGGTGAAAGTCACGGGAACGGACGAGAACAAAGTTTCCTGATCCGATCCTATCCTAAGCATAATAGGCAGCTTCTTTATAAAAGTTCTTTCGCCTGCCAATGTTAAAGGCTCGGCTGCTGTCCTGGGAAAAGATGATCTGAGTGTGCCAGAAACCTGAACCGAGACGAGACTGAGTTCGGGAGAAATTCCCCGACTGAGGCTTTCAAAAAGCAACGAGAGAGAGGGAAGAGTGAAAGCACAGAAAGCACACAAGAAGCAGAAACAGCTCCTGTCGCCCTCCTGTCGCGTCGGTCGCTGTC
>JAQFYU010001166.1:0-16175 GCA_034694905.1 Ceratophysella granulata | reverse complement strand
CATGTTATACATATAATAATATCTTTTGTGGTTAGGTTATGCAACCGCATAGTAAAGTGCTGTAACCTGTAACCACGTAGTCATTTGATGCCGATATAACGGAAATTATCAAAAGTTAAAAAACCCCGATGCATCTAAAATGAACAGCACCTATATTACTTTAATTGAGTAATAAAAATAAAAATTTGGTTTAAAGTAACACAGAACAGCTTACCACACGGGAAATGTGTCTGACTTTGGGAAAGTATGTGAAAACCAGAGTAATACCCATTTTCTATAGTTTTAAGAAATGATCAAGTCTACTATTAATGTTTTGTCCGCTGAAAACGTTTGAGTCCACTCAGATTTTGTACTTTTGATTCCGGTTTTTGGTTCTAAAATTAAGTTATACCATATAGGATTCAATTATGACGGATCTGGGTTCTATGTAGTTTGTTTCTATCGGGTGCTTGTTGATAGAAACATAGAAATAAACTAGCAAAATGTTGATTCTTTTGCTAAAATTATGTAAGCTTAAAAACGTTAAATAATAACACAATGTACTGGTCTCTGCCTTCTACGGTTGACTACGGATAGTCGGGGTCAGCATATTATGATTAGATATTGTGTGAAATAAAGTGGAATCAATCCATCTTAATTAATTTTTAAAGTAATACTAGCTTTGGGCTTCACAGTGTTAAACTTAAAATCACACTAGACAATTAGTTAAAATTCTTGGATACATTCGTAAATTATTTGTGCTACGCACTTAATTTAGTGACCAAATTACTACAAATAAATCCGTTTTCCCAGTATTTATAACATCATGTATATCGATTTATCCTGAATTCGGTCATACTATCATTTGCGAACATTTTAAGCTCCTACATAAAAGCTGGGAAGCTTCTTGGAAATTGAAGCTTCTACCGAATACTGCATCCAATTCTAGGCGGAAAAGTTACGGAAATGGAAATAATAATTACCGACTTATATTATAACTTACAATAGCAAACATGCCAGTGAAGCTTTGTCCTGCTCAAACCTCTTGCATCAACAAAGAGTTCGAATCCGATAACTATATACATATACCAACCTAATCTACTTACTCATAAGATGTAAAATGCTTTTTCATTTTGCAGCAAATTCAAAATAACAATTTCAAGAAAGCTTGCAGTATTGACCACTAATTCCAGTATAGAAATTCCTAAACCCAAATAGGGCCGTATTATACCCACCCATTACAATGGCAGGCAGTATCCAGCAAGTTCCAGCAGCTTTTTGTAAGCGTGTTCTAAAATTATCTAAAGTGCTTATATTCCCTGGCTCAGAATTTACGAGTTATGTGAGCAAGAACCATTCAGTTCTGTACACATTTGCAGACGACCCAATTTATTCTTTTAGCAACATACAATTACATGCAGTAACTTTGAAAAATGTTCTATAATTCGACTATTATTACATACAATATTTATACGAGTAGGACAAGCATTATTTTGTTTTGCCAGGACGCAAATGCTTTGATTCATTTCTGCGTATCTTCTACTTCTGTATTTTGTAATAAAATTATAGTGTCTGTTTTCAAACCAATTTTATAAGAACAGGACTGAATATTTGCTGGACTTTTTCAAACAAGGAGAGAGTTAGCCCAAAAAATGCTTGATGATCAGACATCATATATCAGATTTTGCGAATATTTTAGAGAACAATTTTCCTATTTTAAAATTCAAATTGACAATCCATGTGAATCCATGAGTTGCCTGAACCAGGTACGCGACAGTACAGCAAACTAGAGCAATTAGTCAGCATTCGAATCTCATACTCGCTCTGCGGTCTATCCCGTCCACAAAATTTTTCGTCCGTCTTTCGTGGAAGGAAGACGTTGACTCCTCAGACCCTTTCACTTGTCAGTCTGTCATCAGTCGTCAAGCCGAGTGACAAGCTCACTGGAATTTCTGCTCGTCTTTCCAAATTGACAGAGAAACCAAATTTCAATTTATGCAGAAAATCAGTGTCTTCTTGATTCTTCGATATTTAAGCATCAAAAAATACAAAAAAACAGATATACACACACTGCACACACACACGTTGTCGACGCACGCTAAAAATGTGTAGCGTGGAGTAGTGAATTGTGAATGCGGAACCGTCTTCCTCTTTCCCCAGTCGTCCAACGTCCTTCTCTGTGGAAGGAAGCAGATTCTACTCGACCTTTCACGTTCCCTTTCCATGGGCAACCTGTTTTCACACTAAATTGCAATTTTTACATAAAAATTACAACAAAAAAAAACATCAAAAACCATCCAGAAAATTGACATTTTGTTTAACCTTGAAAATATTTCAGTGCGCGTGCTTTTACAATTACAATTTACTCGATACGAAAGTGAAAACACTAAAGTTGACCTTAATCAAATTGAAAACTTTAAAAACTGTTGAAACTTTGAAACCTGTGACACTATATATTTAACCCCGTGAAGTTATTCGAGTCAGTGAATTTTGGTACTTACTACAAATTTACCCATTAAAATTTTGTAACTAATTTTGTGAACTGGAGAAAATATTCTGGAAAGCGGAAGGGATTGTAGTGACTTATGACTTGAGTTTGAAGTGGAAATTAATCTGCGGTTTCTTCAATCCAAACTCTGTGCACTTGCTCACGTTGTGGGAAAAAAATAAGAGGCAGAGGCCGGGAGAAGTATATGGAACGCTTTGAGGAGTATGTGCATAAGGTAAGAGCATTCGCCTTTGATGGTCGTTGACCTTATCCTACTATATTATATTTACTCTCTCAATCTCTTCCACTCTCCATCTCATACAAGGCATCCAGGCAGTGAAGATGAACAGGTCTCAAATGGTAGTAAATATAGCTCAAACCCAACCAAAATTTACATATGGGTACAGAATCGTATTTGAGCCTGGGACGCCGAGAGGATTTTGAGAAAATTTAGTATTTTAATCCATTTAAAAAAATATGAAAATTTGGAACTTTTGTGAAGAGAGATGCTCGGAGATGAAGAGGAGCAAAGTCATTCCTCTCGAGTCATTTGATGGGATTGACCGAGAGCTGATTTCTCTCTCACGCTCATCATCTTCATACCTGTTCAGAAGGATACAGGACTGTTCCAATGAAGCATTTTGACACTGAGCTTGTATTAACATAATATTGAATATTTCCGATTAAATATATCGGTTTTTGCAGGATCTATCGAAAATGTTAGCAATTTTTTAAAATGTTTTGGTCACATTTTCGTCAATTCAGATGTACAGGGTGGTTCCAGTGCATATTTTGACTAATACTGGGCTTTCGAGCATAAAACATTTTGGATTAAATACATTGCATTTTTAGGATTTAACAAGAAAAATATTTGTTAGTATTATAAAAAAGTGTCTAGCACATTTATGTCAAAATTTTGGTTATTTTAGAAGCATTTACAGGATGATTCCAAAGCATATTTTTGATATTTGAGCTTTTTGTACAAAATATTTCAGCTGAAACATTGTTTTTTTAGGATTCAACATGATTCAAGCTTGTTTTAAGTTTTCAAAGAACTTTTAGTAAAATTTTCGTTATTTTACAGATAAGTGGTTCCAATTTACAATCCATAATTTAATTTTTGAGCACCAAATATTTCAGAATTAATACGATTTGTCTAAAAAATTTAAATGCTTTTTAAGCCTTAAAATGTAGCGCAGTTTTTCAAATTTTGGCCAACCAAGTCCAAAAAATGTTGGGCTTTGAGTTTGTCATTTTGTCGCAGTACTTTCCAGCATATATGAAGGCAGGTGTAATGTTCATAGATTGTATTGCGACCAACATCAAATAAATTTAGCAAATCCTAACGTGCCGGAAATACCGTGTATTTCTGTAGCTCGTCGATTGTTAACATGATGCTTGATTTCATTCCTCATTCAATCCAGACATCGCTCAAAATTTACATCTCAGATTTAACATAAAATTTGTATTGCATCCAAGGATTTCTTTTCCCTTATATATATTCCTAAATATTTACTCAAAAAGCAGATCGTATAATAAAATTGTAAGAATTATAGTGTAATACATAAAAAAGGAGTAGCCAAGTCGCTCTGAACAATATTTTCATCTTGGAAGCAGAAATATTTGGTAATTAAGCTTGAGTTCCAAAAACTATATAGCATGTTTCCAATTTGTCGCATTTGTCGTCATTCCAATGAACGTGATTCCTACAACTCAACTCAACTCCTGCCTTACCTTGACCCTAATCTTCTAGTTCACGTTGCTCTGGAAACTGACTTGACTCAGAGATGAAGAAAGCATTGTATTCCACTACAAGTCCATTCGTCTTTTCCCCTGTTTGAAGTTTCCTGATTCTCTGACGGAAAATATTCAGAACTCGTTTTCCCAGAGTTCATGTACCCATACTCTGTCCACTTTCTGTATTACGCTGGAATAATAAAAGAGTTTACTACTATAACTACTCTTCTTTTAAGATTTTGCATGAAAGTTATAGGCGCCTCAAGGAATCTTACCAGAAAACTTTTGTATCCTCCTACATTCAGTTTACTTTGGAAGTGTGTCGGGCTAAAGTAAGTAAAATTGCAGTTGTCAGTCAGGCAAGAAAATTAATTTAGAGAAGTCGGGTAGTTATTAATTGATTTACTAACTTTCGTTGCATCCAGAATTTTATTTTTAGGAAGCATGAATCCTTAAAACTATATTTTGTGATCTATTCGTCTGACTGAAGTAGGATAAAATTTGAGTTGCATGGATGGAGGTGGGCATGCATGGAGTCCTGTCTTGAGTTTGGCCCATTATTTAGCACATGAAGTTCGAAAATTCGTAGGTCGTTGCTACCTGAGTTCTTTTCTGTAGCCACCACCACCACCTCGAGTAGCATTATGCATATTGTAAACCCATCTCTCCCGGCTTTTTATTAGCATTCCAATATGTATGTATATGGTCTGCTCATAATAGACGAGAACTCATATCTCCTCATGGTTTATTTCCATACAAGTCATTTCCATTTTTTGAAAGAACTCACATTTTTATTTCAAATTACACGCTTGATAGGAAGGAGCAACGTGGATTTAGTACTACAGAGGAAATCAATATTTTTAATAATAATAATTCCTTTTATGCCCCTTTCTCTCAGTCCAGCATTTTCCGTTTTCCCTTTGAAGTTGCACGCGACTAGGCTATGGAGTTTGAATTGAATTCAAGTGGAAGTGGAAGTGGCGAACAAATCTCTAACCTCAATTTTTAAGGTTATTGCAACAGCAGCGCGGCTAGAATTTTCGTGAAATGCAACTTCCTGAGTACTAAAGTGGTTTTTAGATTAACCGCACCGCGCTTATAATTTTTTTAAAAGGTCAGAAAAAATTCAAACTTAATATTAAAACCCTTGGCGGTGATGAAAGGAATGGAAACTCAAATAACAAAGAAAACAACTCGAAGTTATGTAATATTTGGGGGGGGGGGAAATGAATGATTGAGATATTATTAGAGAATTGGCTTCGTTATTTTTATTTACACAATTCTTCAACGCCTTTTCGATTTCCCTATTTATAGAGTCAAGTGTCAAGTGACCGGAAATTTGGGACACTGAGACGAAACTGAGATTGCTCATCCGATAGCTTTTTCTTGTAACCAAGGTATTCATTTTAATAAAATTCAATGTTCTGGACTATCAAGAACCCCGATGACGCTTTTGAACAGTTTTTGTTTTTCTTCGATTCTTTGAAGCTAAAAATTTTAATGGTTGAGTGTCAAGTAACTGGAAATGCGCGACATTGTGTCGGAGCTGTGATTGCCCAACACTTAGCGTTTTGTTGTTACCAAGGTATTCATTTTAATGTAATTCAATATAGTCTGGACTATCAAGAGCCCCGATAATTCTTTGAACAGTTCTTGTCTTGTTTCGATTCTCTAAAACTAAAAACGTAGGTTGTTTAAAACAATTAGCTAAAAATTAGTTGCATCCGATAGACACAGTATTTGTTTGTACATATAGAACAGACGAGATAGGAAATTAATTCACAGAATGTTTGGATTATTTTCTGGTGCTATAGCTCATATTTTCACTTTCAATTGTTTACTAACATTAATGAGATTACATAAGTTTGTGAGTATTAGTTTTACCCATGCGGTTTGGCAGACGGCTTTCACAAGTAGTACTTACGGGCTTACATTATGCACACACATTAACTGACTTGCATTCATTAAATGGCACTTACAAGCAACCATAAAGCCGACTCATAGCGAGTTGGCCAACATGGAGCAAAGTCATTTGGAAAGCCGCATCAAAATATACAATGCAAAGGCTTCCCCGCTCAGTTCGTTAATTGCATATAGCATTTTTAGGCTTGGCCAATTCGCTCTGCAGAAAACATTGTTCACATTTATCTTGCCGTATGACATAGTAGAGCGTTATGTTCCGTGATGTATATTTCTCATTATTTAAAACAATAGGAACTAAAACGCTGTCCATTTGGAACAATTCTAGCCTGCCAACATCTACTTAAAATAATAATTAAATTTAGAATTGAACTCATTTAACAAGATTTCTACACATTTCAACGCTCCATTCACATTTGAGTTCTACCAAAATGATCAGACCCGGATTATTGGCACCTTTTGAAAGAATAGATAGATGATACGAGTACACCACAAAAATTAGCACAAAATTAGGTCCTTAATTGGTTGAGTAGGTCATTCAATTAAATGTTCAATGAGCCCTAGAAAAAATACATTTTGAAAAATATACAAGCCCCAGATTTTGAAGTTCTATATTTTGATGTGGAAGCTGCATCCGGCAGACGGTGTTAAGTCTTTCATTCATAGTATGTCGAAATACATTTAATTATTTGATTAAGTACTCTGAATTTTATTATTATTTCTTCCCTTTTTTATATGTTAAGCTTTATGACCGACTTTAATCAAATATTTTGTGTGACCTTCTGCCGTATTTTTAGCTTACTTTTTCCTTAAATGAAAATTCATAATCCCTGTGTCCCTCAAAATTTTCCATTGTTAAATATCATCAAAATGATGCTTAAGATTTACGTACGGTAAAATAAAATTCTAGTTTAAAAATTAAGAGAAGTAATTATTTAAATTTTTCATTTCGGATTGACTCTTATACATAGAAGGTTAACGTAACAAATTTAAAAAAATGCAACTTACATCTTACTAATTACCAGAACGGATAAAATTACCAATTACAAAGTACCAAATACTTTAGGTTTAAAGATCACACAATTAACAAAAATAATTTTGAATTGTAATTTGCCCACCCTGGAATATACCAGTGTTTGTCCAACACTATGACTCGAGCAGCGATGTATATTGTGTACAATTATGCAATGCTATCGTAATATATCTCCTTGATTAATTCGAATGCGGAAATACAATTTGAGTGGACGGTGAAAGCACGGATATTGAGCTGACCTCGCCTTTCCATCGTCACTCCAGAATCTGTGCACGTGGAAATACAGCAGACCCTTTGGTTTCTGCTTAAGTCTAAACTTGGGCATTTCTTGAGGAAAGCTTATACAAAAATTCCATAACATTCACAATAATACTGTTCAGTCCACTCAACATTCAGTTGGTTTTACATTTCAAGCTTCTCTTCCTTTAGAATCCAGAGTCAGCGCCTCTTAAAAATCATTGGTCGAAAGGCTGGCTGGCTGGCTTTCTCCTGGATTGAACGGTGACGGTGGTCAGCAGTAGTTTTATTTTTTTTAAATTGAATTTTAACTGTTTTATGGCGACATCACCAATTTATTTTCAATGGCAACAAATTATTTTAAAAATTGCAAGATTTCATGCCTGAGTAAAGACTTGACACTGCATTGATGGGATTAAAGAGTTAGAAAGCCTTGTTCCTGCATGCCTCCCAGCGTCCAAGTCTGTTGAGCGTATAATGGGAGTAAAGAATAGAAGACTACAGCTGACAGAGTGGAGTAAGGAGACGGGAGTTCAATGACCACTGTTCCCACCAAACCAAACCATAAGAACTCGCCTATATTCGCCCAAAAGTTCCTTCAAGCAAGGCAAAAAAAGAATTGGTTACTCTTAAGAGCCCAGAACACATTGCACACACTGCCAAAAAATCTCATCCCAAACAAATCTCTGGGTCCTAACGTGGAGTCGGGCTAGGCCTCACACTCCCTCCATATATTTTTGCACAAAAAATAAGAGAAGATTATGTAAGCAACGTGAAGACGAGGAAAAAGTTTGACTACTACAGAACAGACACATGTCTTGACGCACGCACTCACGCATTTTAATAGCACACCAACTACATACACACACACATGGACTTGGCGAGGAGCATTACGCTTACGCACAGCAGAGTTTACAATTCCGGGTTTGAACTCTGGTGTTGATAGTTTCTGAATTTTAATTTTAATAGATCCCAGGCGTGCTTCCTAATCCTTCTGCCCACTTTCCAACACTCAATTAGCATAAAAGACCCTTAAAATGCGTATGGAGTATGACTTGAATGAGGAGACGTATCATACCTCCTATCCTACCAACTGGTGTAAATGTTATTGAACTTTGGTCGGATTTAGGCTCCACGACAATTGAGCTGCGGAATTTTGAACAATGTTAAAAAAATTCAAATGGAGCTTGGCAAATTACAAAATATATTAAATTATAAAATAATATATTCGACATTCATAAAGTACGTAATTGCATATATTCTTAGCTACCATCTAAGCAATTGCATCATTGCACCAAGGAAAGAGGACTCATTGGAAATTATTAGCTCAAAATTAATGTCACTTGGTACGACAGTAGTTTGGATTTGGAACTGATTTTAATTTATTCGGAAACAACTGCTCACGTGCACATATGTCAATTTACAGGCAAATCAAAATTGCCTTTAAATTAAAATATGACACTTTTCACGGTCATAACCATAGTTATGTGTTCTAATAAAATGGGCCAATATATTTGCCAAAATTGAATTTAAAGTGCATGCTGCTAACGCAAAGTATTTTTAAAATATTTTTCAAGTCTAATTTTTGCGCTTTAGAAGACACGGATTTATCATGGTGGCTTCAAATCCAATCAATTCCATTCCAAATACCCCGAATTAATATTTTTCTTAAAGTGTGTATTAATGACCCTGGCACACAACAGAGGTTTACAGCCTGTAAACTTCCCTGGTAAACACTAAACACTAAAGACAATACACCCAAAGTATGAATATGTCGACTCAGGTTAGGTTAGTTGGTTCCAGAACGACACTTAGTTACATTATGCGAGGTTAGGTTAGGTTAAGTGCTTTTGAAATGTCTGAAAATGACTTATGCATTCCAGCTGGTGTATACAATGTGTGTATACCATGCAGCGTTGAGTTCTCCTTAGCAGTGTATACCACGTGGGCCATAAAACTCATTATTCCAACCTTTTTCCAACCCTAATTCGAGTTTAATTTGATAGTGGCTTAATTAATAATTTCTCTGAATTTCTCATTTGAGAAATAGGCGGATGCCCTTTTTTTCTGAGAATCTAGTAAATTCAGCCGAGTGGCATAAGTGGAACGCAAGTGAAATACCCGGTAGGGGCAGATTAGAACGACATATCATCATTCTGTTCATTACAAAATTCCACATGTCGTATAAATCTAATTTTTCGGGAGTGAAAGAGAAGTTGAATGTTGAAGTCAAGCAACAGTTGTCTCTTGAATCTTGAGTTTACATTTTGCGGAATCTATCTGCAAATGCGTCCTCTGGTTCCAATTCCACCACGTGAGGAGGTTACTGAAAGACAAGGCAAAGATTCGACTACGCTCAGACTGCGGTGATAGTGAAAACAATCTTTCTAGTATACACCAACGCACGGATTTTGATGGGCCCTTTTCCAAACTTAGAATAACAACATGGGTTCAGGAGGCAGAGCAGCGGAAAACTAAATATCTGTGTCTCTATCTATGCTGTAATACTTATTTTTCAAAGCATCTCATTTGTTGTAGGAGGAAGACACATAATATGTGTCAACCAGAGATTCTGCTAATAACGATCCCAACACGCCACACGAAATGGAATGTGTTTACAATACACTTCCATTTTTGCAAACAGCTTTCATTATACCGAAGAATTCCTTCCAACTCTGTTTGAACTCATCGCCTTCAGTTTTCCAACTTTAAATCTGGAAGCGTTCGCTCGACTCCAGAATTTGACCAATGCAACTGCAATTACA
The DNA here is from genome assembly GCA_034694905.1 of Ceratophysella granulata. NCBI lineage: Eukaryota > Metazoa > Arthropoda > Collembola > Poduromorpha > Hypogastruridae > Ceratophysella > Ceratophysella granulata. The sequence goes on along the minus strand of JAQFYU010001166.1, from coordinate 6,016 downwards.
ACGCATGAAATCTGCTTGCAATTTATAGTATTCGATAGACTGGTCGATGACTTGATTGCATCTTGTTTTATTACTTCTTTTGTTAATGTTGTTGATCACCGAATTTGAAAATTTTCAGTAAGGTTTGTTTACTGTCTTCGCGAAATGGCATCACAGTAGCTGCATGGCTCCATTCCGTTGTATAGTAACATGTACAATTTGGCCCAAAATCTGCACACGCGTTCTATTGACAACAATAAACAACTTTAATACTGGATTCAGTAAGATTCTAGGATTACTTTAACCGCTCAAAATTACTATTTTGAAAAATAGCGAAACGCTTTGGGACCTTTCTAAATTACTTTTATTTAAGGCTCATTGAAATCCTATTATTATATTTGCCATTATAATATTTTTTTCTTGAAAAATGGCAAAGTTCTTTGGACTTGGCCGATTTTGCTAAAACTGCTCCATTAGATTTGCTTGTTTTCACCTTGAGACTCTGCGTAGAAAAAGGTTTACGCCGATTGGTAAAATCAAATTCACAGATGAATATTTCTCAAAACATTGATAAAAATATTTTGCTGCTACTGATAGATAATAAATATACAAAATATTGACTTGAGTTCATCAGATAAAATTTAATTCCAACTAGGTTTGAACGTAAAATTGGTTACGCATTCACTGCGTGAACTTTACGAAGGAATTGGTTATACAAGCATGGAGCATTTGTGTATACTTAATTAAATTATGATACGACTACAAAGAGAAACGACAGAGTCATTATCTGCGTTAAGTAATTAAATTATATCATTGGAGCTGTGTGTAGCTTGTTATGAGGAGGTGACATGCCAACAACCTGCAAGTGTATGATTTACCATTTACCAGTAAAGTTCTATCCCAAATACGAATTGGTCCTATTTAATGCTTTCTTAAACGGCAATCAAGGAGATTTTAACGTCTCAATGCTCACTTTTACAGGCGTGCCTGACTGTAGATCCTGAACTTTATCATTATTATGATTAGTCCACACGTTTGACTCAAGTACAAGTACACAAACACGAACAGGACCAATCTACACAGAAGTCAAGTCAGAAGTGCAAGTGTAAATAGCGTGAATACATAAAATTCCGCGAGTGTAAGTACAACTCATGAATTCATCCATCCGAGATTATGCAGAGATAGTGGTTGCCATGGTGACCGATCTTGAGCAAAACTAAATGTTTTGAGTTCTCCTTTTATCTCCTTTTGTATCACTACTTAATTTAACGCACTTTTGAATCTGAAAAGGGAAACTTTTCTGTTGTCTCTCTGGCTATTGAACTGACTTGTTGAGAAGGCATGCAGAAAACACAAAAACATGAAAAGGCATGACTAAAAAATGTAAAGGCTTTTGGGAGCTGTAAAACAAGTAAAAAAAAACGCCAATAGGCTTTCACTTGAAATCTTGTTTAATAGACGAGTTGATTCGATATTTACTTTGCATTTAGAATTACAGCAGTGCCAAGTTACTCGCTGTGCAATGATATAATGGCAATTCCTCAACTAGTACAATGTAATGTTTTACCTTTTTCTATCTAATACCATTTTAAACTCAATTTTCTGTTTAAAAACTTAGTTTTCGTAGGTGTGAAGTTACGAGACGTGAGGTGTCGAACATCAAATTTTCTAACATCAGCGCATACTAATTCACACATTGAAACATGCAATTATAAACAACAAGGGATGCAGGGTTATAGCCATAAAATAGATGGCAGGTATTTAATACTTTGTGACATTCTTCGCTGTTGCTCGATTTTACTATTTGAATTTTACCTCATTTTTTAAGAAAATTTTCAACTAGAATCTCCGAACTCTAAATATCAAAAAAATTGCATGACGCTGACATGAATGGATGAATGGCCCTATTGACAGCATACTTTAATTTATGGTTGTTAATGCAAAGCAATTTTGATTTTCGAAATGTTTAGTTTTTTTTAAAATCGAAAAATTAGCGTCATGCCATGTCATAACTAATTGGATAAAAATTTATAAGTGACAAGTTGTTTTTATAATGCAAAAACAAGTCGAAAATTGCAAATAACTGCGATATTCAATGAAAAACGATTTGAAGGTACCCTTAAATTCGTTTTTGAAGCAATTAAAAAATTCTACAATATAGCACATCGACATACATATGGTACACCAGAATCGAAAAAAATATAAAGCCCAAAAACGAAAATCGAAAAAACCCACTTGACCTCTTGGATTTACTGAAAAGAAATGTCAAAGTCAGGTGCATGTGCTTGGCCTTTTCTGACGCCTGACATTGGCAAAACTGCTAGCCCAGAGCTATCCTCTCATCAACTCCACCCGGGTATATGTTCTACTCCAGAGATAGAAGATAGAAGTAGGCGTGGACGTGAAACTAATGTGTTGTGCGTAGCAATTAGCTGAGAGAGACAGGCCCATTATTTGTTAGATGAAAAAGTGGAGAAAAAGGAACATGCTTTCCAATGAGCCAATTTCCATGGCCTATCTGTCTGGCAGGACTCATAGCTTCCAGTTGGCAATATAGACCAAGGAGTTATTGGACCCAAGTTGAACTAGAGATTAGGCTATCACCCTCCACACACGCATCTGTTTACCTGTTGTCTTGTTGCTGGGGTGCGAACTGAAGCGGAGACGCTCAGAGGCCGGTCTTTTACCTCATCTCATCATGGCATGGTCCTCCTCTGTACTCACTCTGCAGTAAAATACATGGATTCGCTACAGTCGTGGATTACTCACTTCATTTCCCTTTTTGCGAGAAAAACGTCATTCCTGTTCTGGGATAGACCTCAGACCTCACGACTCCTCAGACTCTCCTGCTTGCTAACGCTCCACATGAACATAGATGAGGAAGGTTATTGAACTTCCACGTTCATTCATTCATCCCTATTTACCTACAGAGAGGCGGTAGGCCCACGCCACACTATTCGCACACATGATAGCCCAAACAGGGATAGGCTAATAGCGAGCTCTAAATTTTGTCCCCTAACCTAACCTCAGCATAATGAGCCCAAAATTTGTTTTTGCTTTCTATGTAGCTGTTTATCCATATTAAAAATGTAAATGGCGATTATAAACGTAAATTGGTTAGTAAAAATGCCGATTGTAAATTGTATTTGTAGTACGATTCCAGTCAGGTACTTCTCGAAATCAATTTCTGTAATTTAAAATATATAATTTAAAATCAGTTCAGCCACCGAACGAAGGACCACTCATCATTTCGAATTATAGTGAAAGAGTTAATTAACAATAGAAATAGAACAAATGAAATAGTTTTAAGTAGTATTATGGCGCATTTAATACTTTGTTGCCTTTCTCAGATTAAGGCTAGCAGATAAAAGAGGCGATAAAAAGCGGCAACTTGGGAGTGCTTTATCTCCAATTCCGTGTTTTTTATCGCCATTTTAAATATTTCAGCAATGGTGCTGTTCTAAGTTAAAAATTCAATAAATTCATGAAATTATGGACAGGTGCAATAAAACGAATTATATATTGTTATATTTTAATCTAATTAATTAAGTGTTTTTACGGAAATTAAGACACCAAAGAAATGCAAGAAAAAAGGTTTAAAAATTGCGAATATCTTAATTTTAGTATCTGTACTTCAGATTGTCTAAGGAATTTGACAAGAAAGATAAATCAAACAGGCACAGAAAAAGCCATTTCTAATTCGAGTGACTTGATGAATTGCATTTATTTTGCAAATATTTTCGGCATAGAAATGAATTCGTTGTTCCTAAAACTATATTTTCAAAGTTTTGGCCAATTTTTAGGATGATAAAAATTGCCTGAAGCCTAACCTTGATGGTGGAGCATGAGGCGAAGTACATGCGACTCTTGCATAGTTTCTGCTTGAGCCAATATGAAAAGGAAGAAAGTGAGAGTGTTCCAGTTGGTCTTCAACCAAGAAATCTTAACTCCAGTTCATATCCATATGTCAATGTCTCTCAAGCCTCTTGTTCCTCTTCCAACTTCCAACACGCACTAACAGACGAGAGCAATTTTCTTTTTCCCCACTTTTTTTTGGCTCCTTCGGGAGCATTAGCCAGCCAAATATACACGAGCATATATAATCAAGTGTAGCACTTAATTTGGCAAGGGAGGAGGTGATAACAAATTTTGAGCCTTCTTCTGACGTCATATGCTAGCTCATGTGGAGTCGATTCCATGGACTTACACAAAATACGAGGATTTTTGCAATGAAAAAAAAGAAGAAATAAGGAAGAAGTTAAGAAAACGCTTTTTGGTGACATCCAGTCATATCATAGTACATCACACAGGAATCTTTGACTTCCAACTTCTAATGTTACGCTTGGAAACTTACAGAACATCTTATTTTAGATTCGGTTTTATGTTTTTATTTACTTTCCCTTTGGTTGTACAACGTCATGGTTGAATTTAGACGCAAATCTGAATTTTAAATGAAAATATGCAACTGAAACTACAAATGCAGAGTAAAGGGAGTGCGATAAACTGTTCACATTTTTTAAAACTCAACAAACGATTATTTTCGATTTTTTGAAACGCATTGCAGAAATTAATCAAATTAATTGGAAAAATTAAATGCTCGACGGATAGTTAGAAAAATGGTAGCGCATATTGAATATAGATTTTTTATTTCTCCAATTGATTTCATTGATGCTGTGATCATATCACTTATTCATGCAACATAAGCATATTTTTTTGCATTTTTAGTCAAAACTTTAACCTTAAATTTCATTTTTATACATCAAGGCTAAAATAAACCCTAAATCTCATTTTATAAATCAAGGTTAAAATATATATTTTCATTGAAGCATAATGCCCATTCCTCCGTTCTCTCGATTTTAAAAGGTTATACAAGTTTTCAATTACAAATATATTAACTATTATCGTTTTCCATACCAGAGAATGCGTAAATTGACAATTTATTTTCATAATCCAAATTCTGAAAAATTAAAAATGAATTATTTCAATTAAATAGATGTATTTTAAATATTTAAATTAAAGAAAAACTGCGCCAGTAAGTTTCCATAGGTTATACACGCATATATGAACTATGAAGTACAAAAGGTTCTGAACTCTAAGATTGAGATGTAAGAGAATGGCTGGGGTTGCTGTTTGACAGAGGTTAAATGAACAACTTGGAATTTTTCTGGTATATTGTACATATAGAAACTTATGATCAACTCATAAAACTGACAATTCATAACAGGGACAATTGACAGAGGCGTTACCTCATTCAAAAACACTAGCGATGGCCATTCAGAAGGTTCAGGCTGCGACAAATTACGTCCAGCACGTAGATCGGCTCCGGCTCTCATAAGTTTTCGTGCAAACAGAGTTCAAATGTCCAGCCGCTAATTGTACGAGTAATATTGATACTTCTTAGTTGGAATAGCTAAAGCGTTCCACAATTTTGCATTTAAGTACATTCAATGAAATTTTTTAAAAAAATGTTTTAGACAAACATCAATTGTCCTATTATACATAGTACATAATCATGAATTTTGAATGTTGGAAGTTTGGCTTGGCTCAATGAATTTTCTCTTGACACGCTACACATACACAGGTCTGTCGCTATCGGAGATGAAAGCTATTCCGTACCCACCTATTATTATTTCAGCTCAGACTTCAGACAGACTAAATTACAAGATACAAGCCACAGAACTTTTTTCCAGCACGTTCGTTACAATAAGTACTTACATATATCTTACCTTCATAATTGTGTAGTACACTGTTTTCACCGTTTTGCATTACGCTCTATATTTTGTTGTTCCGAGTTCTATGTATCCCCCAAATCCCAATTATAATGTCTGCCAGCCAGTCTGCAAATTTCTGCTCATGGGTCATGGGTCGAGCTATCAATTCTTCTCGGCTCCAAGTCAGTCCAATTTGAATTCTCATATAAACAGATGGTACTGATTGTGTTTTGCCCAATGTCAGTCATCCTGTCTGGACTTACAATAGAAATTAGCATATACTAAGAATTAAATGACCAGAGGCTAAATTGAGATCTTGAATGCCG
>JAQFYU010001165.1:0-16178 GCA_034694905.1 Ceratophysella granulata | reverse complement strand
CATGAGATTAATATCCAACTCCGAATAGGCTTTGAGACTTGGCTCCTTTGAAACATTCTGTCCTTTGTCCTGTTGACGGTGTAAAATGTCAATAAACAGGTGCATTAGAGAAGGAGATCATGGAAATGGAAATGAAATCCCAATTTTCGCTACTGGAATGAAACTGAGGCCAGCTCATAATTCCTGAACGTCCAGTACATGAGTCTAGAGCATTGTGTGTGTATGGATGTATGTATGGACTGGGGTTCGAAATGAGTCCAAATTTGTAATTTTGGTCACATCCCAAAAACCTCCGAGTTGGTCTTGGCGTAGGACATTAACTGTTGTCTCTTGTTTGGAGTCAAGGCGTATGCTTTCTCTCCATGTTTATGCAGGAGGATATTGATGACGAGCTGGATTACAGATTAGTTTCCAGCCTTTGGCTCCAACTAGCCTTTACATCCTCCAGTCTTCACAATGAGTTTGACGACAATCCGGGCTGCTGGTCGTGTTTGTAAAATGCTCCTATTAACACAAACTGCTAGGAAATTCCGGATACCCAACTCATCGTTTATTTCAAGTTCGTTAATGATAAATAACAAATATTGAATTTTCTTAATCAGTGACTAAATACCCCAAAAAATACGCATACGCATTTTTAAGGGCCAGGTTAGGTGGTTCGTATGCACAGATCTTGACTGAATAGTATGTGTTGGATTGGAAGTAGAACTTAGATTAAACACGAAACGACTAAACGCAAATAATTTTGCCAAACTCGATAAAACATACTTTAATAGATTTGCAAAAACCACTTTTGCAAGTTCTAAATGCATTAATTTCCTTTGAAATTGACTCTATGGCGATAGCCGAATAGATAGTCATCATAAAGGACTAATTTTGACGAATCCGACCTCAATCTCCAATTATCTTTAATAACTTTGTCTTTAAAATACAGCTCTCACAAAGCTTAACAGATGTTCAGGGTAGGTTCAACATTGATGAGACTTAAACAAAACAACTAAGGACTTTTGTGAGTACTCAATTTCTATACATTTTGATTAGAATCTGAACAGCGTTTAACCAAGACTTTGCTGGAATTTAGTAGCTACTACAACGGCAGCAAATGGTGAATTGGCAAAACATTTGTTTCCAAATTGAAAAGTAATTACCACATCGACAAGAAACGTGTATGTATCCAAAATGGTGACCGGTCTTTTCGCGGGAAGTCATTTCATCGGAGGACTATTTCGTCGGATAGACAAATTCGTCGGATGCACATTTTCGTCGGATAGTCAATTCGTCGGATGACATTTGATCGGACGCGGACGGAACGGTGCAATTACAGTGGTAAACGACGCATAACACATCGTATTTAATCATACGTCTTCGAATAGCTCATGCTATTTATCCAACGAAGTCGAGCACCTGCCACCGCACTTTAATGTATAATATTTAGTGCACTTGTAACTGATTGTAGTCAAATTAACGCTCTCCTGATTGTAAGTGTATCCTTCTTGAATCAAAATATATTTTCCTCTGGTAGACTTCGTGAACTTTATTTCTGCAGTCATTTCCGCAAAAACAGGAATAAGATTTAGCTTTGTACTTGTGTACAAGAGGACTAAAAATCGAATGAATTACACCTAATCATACAGCACAGGATAGCTCCTCGTGAAGCCTATTTTTAGACACAGGTAGTCGCCAGTACAACTGAACTTTCCTTTCATATTGCATTTAATTCCTAGTTACACATTACGTATGTGATTTGTAGTTTTAGTTATCATTTGGTAATATGTATTTTGCTTAACCATCCGATCAAATGTCATCCGACGAATTGACTATCCGACGAAAATGAGCATCCGACGAATTCACTATCCGACGAAAATGTGCATCCGACGAATTTGTCCATCAGACGAAAATACGTCCGACTAATTTAGATCGACGAAATCGTACTCCGATGAAAAGACTTCCGACGAAATGTCATGGAATCATCCAAAATGGCATCAACTGACTAAATTGGCGAAAATGTAAACGAAATAACAAATAAGTACTACCAAATTGGGAAATACGTGTACTGTAATTGCAACTGACCGAGTTGACCAAAAATTGTACCCAATGCGGCAACAACACCAATTTGGCAAAAATATGTAGGTATTCAAAATTGCAACAATTTCAAAACTTGACCGAATTGGTACAACAATGAACACCCAAAATGACAACAATTGATCGAATTCACCAGATTGGCAAACCATTGTCACGAAAAACCATCAATTTTTTCAAAATCGGTTCTAAAGGTTCAAGTCAACTACACAAACTAAACTTAACCAAATCTACAGGTCTCTCAAACTTGTAGTCCGAATCAAAAGGGAATCAAGGAAAGAGTCTAAATTGTCGTGGAACACTCTTAAATCGCCTCAGTTGAGCTATCTGTTTCTCCATAGTGAATGAAGTAGTTTTAGAGGCAGTGAAGTAAACGGTTATGATTATTACCAATGGGAATCCAGTCCAGCCTCCCCTGACAATCTAAGACTGGCTCAATGGCAATTTCCTGGAGTGGAGCGTGTTTAGCGGCTCTAGTGAGCTGGGAAACCAAATGCCATGCCAATGCAGAGGAACTCTCGACAAACCAGAACTTTCCTCTGGTCCTCCACTCATCCGGAATAATATATGAGGAGGACGTTGACGGGATTCTTGATTTGGAATCAGCTTCTTCCTCTTCCTTCTTCAACCTGCCAACTTGATGAGTCAAAATGGAAAATGTGTCCAAAAACGGGATTCACACAAATCGGCTCTTCTCTAGTTTCAGCCGTCCGAACATTTGTAGAGTCTGGCATTACATTTCATAGAGGAATTGTGATATTCTTCCTCGTTGGATCAATTTGAAGATGCCTAATGCTTGTTTATTTCTATATACAGTATTTTGATTTCGTACTCGTCTTCGTATGAAATGAACACGATAATGGCCTTAAATCTGAAAATAATAGTCAGATCACAACAATATCTTCTGAAATCTAGAAAAAGTTGCTCAACAAAAAGTAGGCATGATGATGTCACATTTTGGAAATCTAGTGGCTTTTCAAGCATGAATTTTGACTGGAGACAGATTGAGGCACACGTCGAATTACCGTGTTTAACACCAAGTAGAATTGAAACTGAACTTTCTTCAATTAAACTATTAGCGTTTAAATAGATTTAAGTAACCGGCACTATTTTATGCAGTCGTCTAGATTCAAAATCTTAGATTTTTGGTCATGATTTCTGCTAATCGGATGACGTCGCTGTTTTTGGCGTAGCCTGGCTACTCGTATTCCTTGTTAAAGTGAGTCGAGTGTGTTTTTAATATCACTAATGCAGACTCGTGAAACTGAGAAGTCCTGAAGCGTGGCCAGAGAAAGCGGAGCTGCATTGAAGCGAGTCGTTCGTTCGGTCCGGGTCATTAATTTCTACACGACATTATTTACTCCACTTTATCTGTCCATCATCACACGCCTTCAGCTGAATCGCAGATCTATTATACTTAACTTAATATAGTTCACACATCGGCGTCAAAGTCTTTAATTCTTGATTTATTGATTAATTTAATGACTGATCAGTTCGTACGCAATCCAATTTATGTATTTGTATTCAGAAACCAATTCAAATCACTTAAGCTTTTTTATTAGCGAAGAATCTTGCCATTACTTGAATAGTTTCCAATGTCTCTTCCGCACAAGGAATGATTTGATCGGCTGGAAGCAGGAAGCCATATCTCCCAGTGTCACGAACCTCAACTGTGTACGAATACTTAAAACCGCCCAAACCCTTCGCCCAATCATCTGAACCACCGGATCCAGGACTGAAACGGATTTATGAATAAAAACTAATAAAAGACCCACAAAACAATATGCTATCAAATATAGATATTATGAGGATCAAATGTTTACCTGAGAAGCTCCGTCACACTACCGACTTCATACTCGGTTCCATGAATTGCAGTGAGAGCCTGAGCAGCAGCTACACCAAGTGCTTTTAATTCATCGTAGTCCTCAGGAAGGTCGTACGTGTAGCCCCATGGCGTCAGAATCATCTGCAGAAAGTGGGGTTGATTAAATATTGAGCTCACATGATCCCTTGAAAACTCTAATTAATTTTGTACCTGGGAATATGAATGCACAGCAATGTACAGCTGCCAATCTGCATCTGTTCCTTGAATAAAGTCACGAATGGCTTTGGTTTCTGGTTCAGAAAAGGCATCGGGTCCTCGGTAAATGTCCGAACATTTGTCGGAGCTGCTTCCAGGTCCACCAAATTCATGGGCAAAATTTCTGTAAAAAAAGTTGGTTCGATTTTAATAAAAGTTCGGAAATGTAAATACTCGTCGAAAAAATTAATGAAAGATAAAGACAGGAATAAATAATATAGGTATAATAAAAAGTCAAAAATCAAAAATCCTGGTCACAGTCACAAGATGTATGGAAGACTTTTTAAATCCAGGCATATAAGAGCAGCTAGTTCTTTAAAACTAACTGGTGGTACAATACCCTTATACATAGCACTCCAGGCAATATTCACAAAGTCATCTTTAATTTTAAAATTCCCTTCTTTGACTTTACAATTACCTAAAAGTTTAATAACCGGCTATAATACCTGTTGGGGTCAACTCCGATGCAGCCGACGGGTGAATTGTGATCTGCGGATTTAAATAAATAACGCAAATCAGAAAACCCACCTAAAAGCTACACTATCTCTAATATAGTGTTGGCTAAAAACTCTGTACGTACTTGATCGCGTTTTTCGCCACAACCTCGTGCTCTCATGTGAGAATTCATATCCGTCCGGATTGGCAGAAGTCAAGATGTACAAGTCGACTGAATTGAGAATATCTGTATATTTGTCTGCATTCGTGAGGAGTTCATTAATCATCCAAGTGGTGATGGCGGGTGCAATCCATTCTCGTGCATGAATACTAGGAATAAACCCAAGTACGTGAAGCAAAAATCACTTCAAACCATTTCGACATGTCTCCACTTATCATCTCTCAATCAAATGGGACAGAATTCCATCTCTCAGGCCGAACTTGATTGAACAATGGACTCAATTGCCTGTCAGGCTGGAGATGATATGAATTGGGACTAATCTCACCCAGCATCAATCCAAATCGCTGGTTTGTTCGTTCCTGCGACTCCAATTTTGATCAGTTTCATGTCACGATCTTCTGTACTCTTTCCAATGCTTTGGACCGTCGCGTATTCCGGATATTTGCCAGCTATGTCGTCTAAAAAGGCGTGAATCTGTGAAAGCAAAATAAGAAATTAATTCTGTAGTTAATGGAGCCAAGAAACAATTTTAGCACCAATTAAGCTATTATAACGCCATCGTTGTGCTTTATATCGTCAATTTGAGTATTTAGCCAAATTAAGACCTGAATTTACCTGCGCCAAACGGTAGTAATTGGTCCATTCCAGATCTCCTTCCTGTCTGTTTGTTATCCGTTCATTTGCGACCAGCCTGTGCGACAAGAAACACCGCAACTTTACTGTGCTCTAATGTAATTTAAATTGTTAATTTCTTTAATGGATGAAGTCTTACTGTCCTACATCCGGGATTTGGAGCTCGAACTCGTACTCATTAGCACGAAGGAAGAATTCGAGGTGTTGATCAGGCCGGGCCATAATGTCCACAAATCCGAGTCTGGGCTGAATCCAAAAGTCATAATTTTCCCGTTGAAGAATCCCTAATTTGTCCAACTCAACTTCGTTTCTAATTTGGACTCGGTACACTCGATGTCTAAAATCGAATGAAAAATCATAAAATTATGCCTTAAATGACACTGTTAATCAAGATATTGACACAGTACACAGTGCTCATGTTCAGGCTGGAGATGTTCAAAATTATCGTATCCGCCCTGTATATTGGTCCTACCTGTCATACGTTCTAATGTAACCTTGGGCCAACGCCACAGAGGCAACCACGAGCAGCAGAACTACGGACTTCATGTTGAACGTGCAAAGTAATATTTACACTCTATCAATCTCAACAAGCGACTAAATCTAACATTACTCCAAGCTTGACATTTTATTGATACAAATTGAATTTATATTTGTATTGACAATGGACATGGAATTTAACTCACTTCAATAATTATCTCGTAATTGAGCTATTTGGAGCACAGTGCACGGTTCAAACACATGGAGCCTTATCTCGCTATTCAATCATTGTCAATCCGCAGAAAGAAGCTCTGCTGTGTTGCGCTCATGTTATTTTTTCAGGGTTACCATTTGATATCCATGAGCGGAACTCATTTCCGACTGTTTCCTTTTCTGCAATTCGGATTGTTCCCACGGAGCATGCAGAAATAATGAATTATATGGCACAAATATAAAAATGCATAAATAAATAGAAATCGTTTATTAGAGTAGAATCTAAAAACCAAAATTCTTCAGTTAAGTTTGACATGGGACATGGCGCAATCATTTTTCATGGCCTATGGCCTATTGTATGACATACGGTCCAGTCCGAGATGGTAAGACTCATTCCATAATGATAATGCTTTCTCCACGATAACTTTCTCCTTCTGTTTCACATTTTCTCCAAGTCGACAACTAACGTGAAGACAACTATTTTTGTTGTATCTGAAAAGAGAGAAATGATAAGAGATGAAAGGGAAAAAGGCTGCTGAAGAGGATGAAAGACTTCACTTAGCAAATAAGAGAAATCGTCTCCGTCTTGTATTGAACATGAAGATGGTTCTCATATTAAGAAAACAGATTGTAGGAGCAGAAGAAGAAGAATAAGGACCAGAACGAACCTTGGCAATATAATGTAGAATGATAGACAGACAGAACTGGCTTCCTTTTCACTATTTATTATTTCAGACTTTTTGGATGGATGCACGCGGGTCAAGAGAGAATTGTAGGGACTGGGTTTATGGAAGTGGGCGGGCATGGGTCAATTCCTGCGTTTGGTATCCAAGTCATTCTAGGATTTCAAATTTTCTGAATTAATGGTCAGTGACTTACCAATCTTTTGGTAGAATGTTTTGATTTTGAAAATTAGCGTTGATATTGCTTTTGCTAGTCAAAATTTCAAATATCGTATTAAGAAGAGTCTTCGCTTTTGTAAAATCATTGAAACTGTGGTCCTATGATTAGTTTCCACATTTTTTGAAAGTTTACGAAATCATGAATTACGTGCAAATAATACTGAACTAAATTGTACCAATTAAAATCATAATTTTAAAGAAGTTGTCAGTTTTTCGTAGAATTTAACCAATAAAACGACGCTATTCAGTTTAGTGGACTGCTTATTGTCGGAACACGCTAATTTAATTTATTGGAAAGGTCATTCATGTTTTTGCCAATTCTTAGAATTGTTGATACTCATGATACTCGTATTTCAATGTTGACAGATGAGTGACAAGTTATGACAGCAAATGGGATTTGAAATAGACGACACTGGCTTCCGACCAATTAAGCTATTTAATAATTGTATTTAATAAATTATAAGTATTCAATAATAATTAATTGGTGACTAAATCCGTAGAAATATTTTTTGAATGAAAAAATGTAATAACAAAAAACTGACGCTGTAACAAAATATATCATGCATATTTGCCTGAGATACAAACATGTAAAATGGACTAAAATGTGAACCAACCCTCGTATGAGCCTTTTGGCAAAGGTCATTTGACCGGGCATGAAACGAAGGCTCTTTTCGTCGATCCTGCTAACAGAACCCGTCGATAAGTTGCTTCATTGTTCTTGTCCATTAGTCAGATGAAAGAAAGGGAGAAGTACAGGGTGGATACAATTTTTCTCCCTTCTTTGGAAAAGTATGTACAGTACAATACCGGATCAGGCACCGGAAAAAATGGGAGACATAATAGTATGTGCTATTAAAAATATAAGCGGTGCTCTAATTTTTTCAGAATTTTGTTCTTTCATGAACGTCTAAAATCTGAACAAGAGTCCTATGAGTTTTAGACCGTAATATTTGCAACAACACATACATACAGGGTAGTCCGTTTTCTTGGTGCAATTTTGAAAAGCTGCGAGCAAGTCTTGTATCCACCCTGTATTTTCATGAGGCGGCTGTTTTTGGCTCTTTGTGCGTGCAGGGATCCTTTGCGGCCTGCCATTACTGCTTTCACTGCTTTTCCAAGATCCTAGAGATCAGTATAAAACCCAGAGCATGCTTCCGCTGCTTCTTATTTACGCCCCAGTTCTCAATTAATTCTCGTTCAAGTTTGACCCATTTGGACGAGTTTTCTGGATTCTATGTTGCAATTTGAACAAATCTTCGCATTAGACAGTATTAAATTGAAATTTCATTTCAGAAGAGACGATACAACAGAATAATCGCTTAATGCAGGAAGGACTAACCCCGAATTTTGATGAGCTGTCAAATAAAAAGGACTTCTTTTTCTTTGTTATCCTAAAATGTAACCATTTCTGAGAAAGTGTGTACTAATGCTGAATGCTGACTGGTGAGTTGGAGAAAGAAGCGAAGGCAGGGGGTCGGTTTGGAGAAGCTTGTGTCAAGTTCCTGTCATTTGGGCTCAGTTTGAGCCGAGTTGGAGTACCTACATGCTATTAGCATAACAATAACTGTTAGACTAAACTGCAAACTGTTTGGCTTGGGAAGGAAATGTGCATGACAACGACTAATGTCCTTAACTTCCAGAAGTCCTACGAGCTTCTTTGGGTGCTTAGACATAAAGGCGTCTTTAATGAAATAAAAAGTGGAAGAAAGCAAACAAGGTTTCCTCCTTCCTCTCCATCAATTCCCTAAGCGAACATTTTATGGGAATCAGTTTTTAGGAACCAGCAGATCTTTGTATTTTTGCATGGCTTGACAGCCACAGATATGGAACATGAAAGCTTACAACGACAGGCCTGAGGAATGGGTTAGAAACAGAGCTACGATTTCTTGTGAACTGGCGGGCAATTCCATTCTGGCGGGCAGATTTCGTATTATAATGTGCAATTCTTATATTTTAGCGGGCAATTTTTTATATTGCAGCGGAGACAATTCGTGGAGTGACGGGTTCCAAAATTATGGCGGAGTTAATTCATATACTGGCTGGCAAATTGTATTCCAGCTAATAATTGATGCATTCTGACGGAGATAATTCATATTTTCTAGCGGGCATTTACAATATCCCAGCGGATACAATTCATGTAGTGCTGTGGCGGTATTTTTTATATTCCGAAGGACAATTTCGGATTTATGGCGGAAAATTTGTATATTTCGGCGGGGAGTTTTCAGGATTCATTTGTTCTCTGGCTGACTAAAAGGAGGACAATGTCCAGGAAAGAAAGCATGATGGGGTAGAACGCTGGGAAGACCAAGAGGAAACTAAACACTATATATCATTATCATTATTAAACTTATGAATATATTAAAAGTATATTCAAAGGCCCAGTCCCAAACCAATTGAGCTACTAAACAATTAATGTGGACTTAGCTAATGAAATTATAGCTTAATTGCGCTCCATAATTTATGTTAACTTGCTTATTGCCCAAATTAGTTTTTAGTCTCAAATGCAGCACCGGACTGACACCCTAGAATAAGAAAGTATACCTAAAACCCAGCCTCCATACATCATGATTTCCAAATCGCAAATTTGGAGCATCGAGCCTTTCGCCCTTCATAAATCTGACCATTTCACTAATCTTCTACGGCGAAGTGGAAGATCTGCAATATTTTTGGCACAATTAATGGGCTACTGTCCATTTTCAATCGATTCGACGAACAGGATGAGCTTTAAATGGATCAGTTGGCCCTTCTTCAATCTGGTATTACAAGCAAGTGGAGTTTGTTTCTGGGTCGTCTATTGCTTCAAGCATCAGGAATTATTGGATAAGATTTTTGGACGAAATTCTGCTGCATCAACGGACAACGTGGGATATTTCATCTCAACTGTGATCACGTTCTACGTTCAACAATTCTTTCGATTTGTAGCTGTAGTTTACAGAGAAGACAATCTCCGTCTCTGGAATCAGTTGCTGGACGTTTGTACGGATATTTATGGTCAAGGTTAGGTTCATAGGCTTCCATTTCGATTTTGTGTCTGTTTCTTTTGTTTTTAACCTGGTTTACCGGTAAAAATCACAAATATCAGATTAGAAAGGCTTGTTTTGATATACATGTTCTATAAGATTTGTTAAGCAGCTATCTCTTCAGCTTAAACTATGAACCGTCCTAACTTTCTTTGTAAAAGTCATATGTAGCGTAGTCAAAGAAAATTTTGTGAAACATTTGGAATTTTGAACGGCACATGATGTAAATACATTTTGACAATAACACACAAAATCCATTTAAATTAAATTGTCCAAAATTGTGCAAAACACAAAATGATTTACTTGTTTTGGTCACTGCCAGTTTGGCACAGGCACAAGAGACTACTAAACATCCATAACCATCCACCCTGTGTACATTTCAGGTTCCGAAGACATAAAATCCAATTTCGAAAAAAATCTTCGATTCCAACAATGGAAATTGGAAATTGTGTACGGAATAATCGGTGTGGTGTACCTGGTGAGCAGCTTTGGGTCAACTGACGCAGGCGACTACGACGGTCTAACCCAAATGCTCACAATTCCTCAACTAATTACACTTTTTTCGGGATTAATTTTATGGAACATCCACTTCAATCTCTTCATTGCAAATGCCTTGTTGTACGCCCACTTCACGGATGTAATTGGAATATGCTTCTCGGGCTTAATTTCTAGAGGATCAAAGTCAAACAAGATCAAATTCCTAAGACAATACAACAATTTAGAAATGGTCGTACGAAATTTGAATTCAACTTTTTCAACTGAGCTCACGATCACTTTGATTTCCTTTGGAGTCTACTTAATTAGCGGGGTTTACTCGGTCTGTTCAATATGGAAGTACCAGAATCAGAGAGGTGTACTCTTTCCAGCGGCTGGTGTTATTTTGAATGGAATTTCAATGTTCATGCTCTGTGCTTCTGGAACTCGAATAACTCAACAGGTGAGTTCGAGTTGGTCGTCTTATCGAATTTTGTAATAATTTTTTTTATTTCAAATTACTAGGCACAAGCAGCAGCAGTTCAATTTCACAATGAACAGATGTCCACAAGAATTGAAAATTGTGAAGCTTTTAGCCAGGTTAGTACGAGTACATAGTAGAGGGTAGCTGCAAAAACAAAAACTGATCCCATGCCCTAATTAAATTTCCAAACTGACCTAACCCGCTGAGTCAAATGAATGTAGTTTACTTCGAAAATTGGAAAAATATATCATTTCATAATAAAATTACAAATGCAAGTATTTCTATATTTTAGAAGTTTTTTTTGAGCCCATACAATTTCAATTTTATAATTGATACTGATACTAGTAGCCTCCTTATCCGATGTTTTCACTAACTTGATGCAAAACTTTGTAATTTATTTTGACCCATTTTAAATGAGAAAACCAAACGGTTATTTCAATCTTTGTCATTACCATTATGTAGATCGGGACAAAAAAGTGGTGACAAATTACAAACAGTGAAGTTAATTTTAAATATTTTTCCAGATTCAGGCATTTCTTATAAAAGCCATTGATCTTCCACCCACCATTAAACCTGGCAACTTTTTTAGCCTCAATCGTCGACTTTTGACCTCCGTAAGTTGAATGTATTAAATGGCTACGTTTATCAAATCATCTCATAAATATCTATTTTGTAAATTTAGATTATCGGAGCATTGTTGACCTACATTTTTGTCCTGCTGCAGTTTCGGGTTGGTGAGGAAAAGTAGCTACAAGTATTTCCTATTATTTTGTGTACACATTTCAAAATAATTTCGAAATCACAGAAGATGACAGCTTTATCGGCTAAATCCGGCCACTAGTTCTAAAATTTCATTACGCAGTTTCCAGGGATGCCCAGAGCATTCTATTAAACGCTAATCTTAGTGTCAACATAATATATTGATTTTTTCACATAATAACCTAGCCAAGACAATGAACTTGTGGAACAATAAAATGTAGACACAGCTAATGTAATTGGTGCCTCGTACTTTTCAACCTTGTATCAAGATTCGATTAGTCTTCGTCCAAATTTCAATTAGAATTCAGCCAAAAATCCTGAAATAAAGGCTTCGTGGAACTATGATTTCCAAATCGCAAGTTTGGACTCTGGATCCAATTCCAGATCCAAAATCCGTTCATTTTGAAAAGTTGTTACATTCAAGTGGAAGATTTACAATTCTTTCTGTCCAAATTCTGGGTTTCTGTCCATTCACGATTGGCAAGGACAATAGGATGAGTTTCAATTGGCTAAGTTGGCCAGTTTTCATGATTGTATTTCAAATTGTTGGAGTCACTCTCTGGCTAAACTTCTTCCGTTTAAATGAGGAAATCTTTGAGAAATTCTTGGGATCGAATCCAGCATCAACGGATAACGTTGGCTACTACATTACGGCTTTGATCACTTTCTATGTCCAGCAGTTCATTCGATTTGGAGTGGTGGTTCACAGGAAAGATGCGATTAATCTCTGGAATCAAGTTCAACTGGCTTGCAAGGATATCTATGAGCAAGGTTAGGCTATGGTTAATATTTTAATACATTTTTGCTCATACATAATTCGAGTTCATTTTAAATAATCTCGATTTTTATCGTGTTCTAAATATTAAAAAATGGAATCCTGGAAACCGTTCGGTTTTAAAACCTAAATTGTAAACTTGATTTAATTTCAGGTTCAGTAACCTCAAAATCCAGATTTAAAACACAGCTTCGAGCCCAAAAGTGGAAATTGGCAACTGTCCACACAATAATTACTCTGCTCCTCATGCTTTGCGGTTTTGCTAGCACTCAAATTGGCGACTACCAAAGTTTATTCGAAATACTTTCAATATCCGAATTAGTTCAGCTCTTCCTTGGAATGATTTTATGGAGCGCCCATTTTAGTCTTTTTATTACAAATGCCTTGTGGTATGTTAGCTTCATGGACTTGATTGCCATGTGCTTCTCAGGATTGGATTGGGAAAAATCAGGATCAAGTCAAATATTTCGTAAACAGTACAAAAACTTGGAAAAGGTTGTGAGGAATCTGAATTCAATATTTTCAACGAGATTGACTGTCACGATCCTTGCATTTGGAGCCTATGTCATTTGTCAAGTTTATTCGACTTGTGTCATGTGGAGCAATGGGAATGATGGCTACAAGGCCGGTCTGCTCTTTCCATTCACTGGCGTGGTTTTGAATGGAATGGCACTATTCATGCTTTGTGCGTCTGGGACGCGGATCACACTAAGGGTAAAATCACAAAAACATACTAATTATGGAAAATATGAGTTTTAAAGTATATTTTTTGAAAAAAAGGCACAAGAAGCTGCAATTCAATTTCACAATGAACGAATATCTGGGAAAATGGGAAATTGTCAAGAAATCAGTCAGGTTCGTATTAAGTGCCACCAACTACATAAATTATTGACCGGCGCTTAACTTGCAAATATATTAATTGTAAGAGAATTGTTCGAATTTAGATGCAAGCATTCCTCATAAAAGCTGTGAATATACCTCCGACCATCAGACCAGGCAATTATTTCTCTTTGAATCGTCATCTGCTCACTTCCGTAAGTATAAAGTCGATGAACCATGTACAGGGTGGATCGAATTCCAACTCCACGAATATTTGCAGAACTCAGTAGTGTCTTGAAGTTAAAATGTTCTGAAATTGCAACAAACGAAATTTAAAACATTTCTAACTTGAATAGCTTTATTTTCAAAAAAAGATCAATGGATTTACCTGCAGATTTTTTGGGTTGGGTTGACCCACCTTGTATTTTCAATAAACCTTATACAAAATATATGCAACCAGATCAGATGCCCGTATTTTCAGATAATCGGTGGATTATTGACATACATCTTCGTCCTGCTACAATTCCGCGTTGGCGAGAAAAAGTAGTTGACAAATTACATGACGCCGTCTTTAATTCATTTCGTATCTTGCATCTTGCCGTGTATACTATGCGATTTCAGCTCGCTTCAGTGTTGGTAAAATACATACATATTCGTTACATATACCAAAGTGTAAATCATTCTAAATTAAGTATTCGTTGCTGGAAGCACTTGTGACTTGTGATGTATTTAATGTACTTATTTGTATTTATCTTGTAATCATTTGAAATATCTGTAAAAATGAACGAACATTGGACATGTTTAATGCCTCGGCAAATATTTGCTTTGCAAAAACTGGTTTTGATATTGTTTTAGCAATTTTTCATGTCATGTCATCAGCCTGTCAAGGTTCGGCTAATGAATCCTGGTTTTAGGGTGGCGTCTGTTTGCTCAGTTAATGGAATTAGTGGAGCAATAATTGGAATAATGGAAATAAAAACAAGCACTTACTTATCTATCGTGTTTTGACCTCAGCGGACTTTGGAAGCAATGTAGGCTTCGGTGCATAGGAAGACAGAATTCATTCAAAAAATTGCACAGGAAAATGGAATTATCCAAAGAAAATTTGAAATTCGTCAGCGTCCATTCGAAGAAAGCTAGTGAGGAGAAAGCCACAGATTTTGAAAAAGCGTTGAAACAAAGCGGTGGACCAGCCCTACTTTCCGCCCAGTTGCTAGGCTACTGTCCATTTTCCTTTGACCACAGAAATCGAATTTCCTTCAAATGGCTCAGCTTCCCATTCGCCATGCTTCTTGTCAACGTATTAACAGTCGTGATCTGGTCAGCAACTTTCCTCACTCTCTTTGAATCCAAATTCGAGATGCTCTTCGCTTCCATGAACGGAACGGACAAGCTGGGTCAAACCATATCCGGATATTTGATGATCTTCGGTCAAATGGCCATTCGAATCCTGACGCTCTTAAATGCCAAGAGCATTCTTAACTTCTGGACACGACTTCATTCAGTATTAGAAAATATTTACGAGTCGGGAACTGAGTCTGAAAAATTGGATTTTGAAAAAGAGCTGCGACGAAAAATGTGGGAAACTACTGTTGTGGTCATAGTTTCAATTGTTGCCAGTGTCATTTCTGGAATTGGAGGAGTCCACTTCATGTTGACGGAGACGTCGATGAAGCAGTTGCTCAGTCCCACAGAGATAGTCCTGATTTGTATTGGATTTGAACTTGTGGGTGGTCAAGGAGTTCTCATGATTGCCAAGGCTCTTCTTTATGTTCATGTGATGGACTTGATTGCAGCGGGATTTGGACATCTAAAATCCAATTCGCCGAGTAAAGTGTTTTTCAAGCAGTACAACGGCTTGTATGGACTGGTTCGAGAAATCAATTCAACATTTTCCACTGAACTAACACTCACGATGGTTTGTCTGGGGATTTTCTTCATTAGTGCCTTGTATTTGGGGTGCGTCGTTGCAAAGTACAAGGTGACTCAGGATGTATTCTTTGCATCTGGAGAAATCATTTTACATGGCATGGCAATTTTCATGCTTTGCAGTTCTTCGACTCAGGTCACTTTGCAGGTACAGCATCACTCCAAAATAGGAGCAGACTTAATTAATGAAACCTGATTAAACCTAATTAATAATGTACAAGATTAAATAAATAAAAAGTTCATACTTTTGTTTTGAGCAGGCACAAGATGCAGCAATTAAATTTCACGAGGAGTGCACGGCCACGGAAATAATGGACTGTCATCAATCTAGTCTCGTTTGTACAAAACACATTTTCTTTTTGCATTTTTTCTGGAAATAGCGCTGTTGCTAAGACTATTTGTCCAAGTCTAAGTTGCTTTTTTACATTTTATTTCCAAAAACTCGTAAAGTGACCTAATTATATGGGTAAATAAAATGTTTGGGTCAATTTCCGCGCTAGCACTGAATTTTATTAATTGTTTGTGAACAGTTAAACATACTTATTTTGTTGATGCAGATGCAGTCGTTTCTAATCAAAGCGGTCAATTTGCCACCCGTAATTACTGCGGGCAACTTTTTCAGCTTAAGCCGTCAACTAATCACATCGGTAAATATTTGATAAAAGTTGAGAAAGAATACAAATGCAAATGGTCTAACCTATATTTTTTGTCAACAGCTTCTTGGTGCTATTTTGACGTACATTTTTGTCATGTTGCAATTTCGTGTTGGAGAGGACAAATTAATATTGAGCGATGCAATGTCGAGGAACCTGTCGTCGAAGGACCACTAATTCAGCGGACAAACTTTGTCGAGAGCTCACGTCACGGACTTTCGACGATTTAATACGCGCAACAACAACGAGCTAAAATATTATTGTT
>JAQFYU010001164.1:0-16182 GCA_034694905.1 Ceratophysella granulata | reverse complement strand
GCGACTAATTCGCTTGAATGATCTAGGATTTAGATTTCGGCTGCAAGTTGCAGCCTTTGAACCTTGATTGCAGTAACAATGAACGAAGTTAGCAGAATTTTCGTTTGGTGGGAAGTATAACAAAAAAATTAAATAACTACTCGATTACAAGTTTTAAATACACATCTACGACACACCAAGAACCCTTAAACTATTGTATACATTTGAGTGAATGTGTCAGAATAATTTGCGTATATAATATTCCAATCAAACTTTCCCCCATATTTTGTAGATCACACGTCAAAGACACATGAAGCATATCATGCATACGTAAGTCCCCATAGTACAGTAAATATAAATTCGCCCTTTGAGATATTTGGCAATGGAAGCATTCAGTAGTCCAAGGCCCTTCGACCCATTTATCCCTTGGTTTTAGTAGGAAATTTGAGTAGTTTGCAAGTTGGAAATCTTTGTTCACAAGTGTTTCCGAACGACACGAAGCCATTTTTGTCTGGAAGCAATTTGAAAAGTTGATCCCAGACGACAGAACCAAAGAATCCACTGTTCTCACGCTTCTCCTCCTTCTCTTCCGTAGTTCCATTATTGGACTCCTTCATATTCAAACTCATCTGACGTTCAACTGTTTTCTGAACCCCCCAAATAAACGGTGACATTTTACAAACAAGCAGCTGAATGCACGAAGTCGAGTTTCCAGTTTTCTCTTGAAGAGTTCCAATAATATTTTCAGGAAGACCTTTATCTTTGGCATCCTGAAGAAGCTTGTCCAACTGTGGAGAATTAAATAGTACAACACATTACATAAGCATCAAATTGCATCAAAATCAAGTTGATTTATTTTCTGTGTGAGCGTGACTTCTATTCCTTCCTCAAATGCATGTAGTCCGGTCGATTTGACTGAAACACTCACTGTAACGGGATCCGACCCCGGAGTTTACAGGATTCAACGAATTTTTAAACAAAGCAAAATGTGCTTAAATGTGTTTTACATAATATTTGACCTATTTAGTCAGACACGGATCAGAAATCTTATTCCAATTTGGTCTGTATCCCCAATTTCGCCGGATTTTGGAACCAGAGCCGCATCCGAGTAGAAATTGAACCCGGATCCGATCAAAATTGGACCCCTTGCAGAGCACCACAACAGAGTGTACAAAGAAAGCTAAATTGAATTTTCAATATCAGTAAAATTAGAGTCTGTGTTCACCTTGTCATTGTGTCCTTTGGTCACCCATTCAAACAAATTGGCCTTCAGCATCCTGGTGTCTGCAATGTTATTTGAATCCTTACCCAACATGCTCGCGGTAATCTAACATTTCAAGTGAGAATTAATGAATACCCATATCATGAAGGATTAACAAAAGTGGTCGTGTGGACAGATTCCAATTCTTTACCAAACATATTCTATAAATTGAGATGATTTACCATTTCGGCGAAGAAGATGAGGACGTTGAGAACCACAATCCCAATGCTACTGGAGTCAACGCCCATGAATCGTAGTAGTCCACCCATGACACCCTCCCGAGGCAGCTGACATCAAATCATTTTTCAAATCAGTTGAGGTTAAGAATAACCAGCACTTTAGCCAGATAACAGGCAACCGTCTTTATGATAATTGCCCATTGTTTTTTGAATTAAAGAATGTCTACCTGAAAATCATCATTAGATTTCTTGGCGGATTCCTCAACAGAGTCCGATTGAACTGAAGATTTTTGATTTGTTTTGAAAAGAGCAACGCCTTCCTGAACGTCATCCTTCAACATCTGAGCCACCTTCACACCTTCGTGCAAGCTTTCACGAAACATATGAACTCCTTTCCGAACCATCCGGCTTGCAGACTTCCACATTCCTTTAGAAATTTAAATTTTCGTCCAGATAATTATCACTTGAAATAACTTTCCTGGGTAATCATCGATTTCGTATTTGTTGGATGGTTTGGGACGAGGTGCAGAAATTTTATCATATTCTGGAACGTAGTAAAATCCGTTTCGATAAATACATATAAGAATTTGCTTCGCTGCGTTTTACAGGCGGCTATTAGCAGTTAATATTAAAGATTAAATAGAATTATAAAATTGGGTAATCTATAAGTACCTAATAAAATATTGTGCATCGTACGCTTTCTTGAGTAAAATTACTAACTTTCGATTAAATGTTAATTGCTAACTAGCCAACCTGCAACTTGCATAACGTAGCAAATCAACTAATTTGTCGAATAATTTAAGTTTTTAACTCTTTCTCTTTCTGGTATTGTCCTTTTGGGGTTCAATTCAAGATGATAATTTGGAGAACATAAATTTTATTATTACCAGGCACCAAGCATGTAAAATTCAACAATAAGTGCGACGGGTGTAAAAGAATTTCAAACTACTATTAGATTTAGCACGATTTGAAGACCATGATATGTGGTTGGAATAGGTTTGACCAGTTGGTATTGGTAGGTACATGAATAAAATAAATATCCAGCTCATTGTGTTGATTGTTTTGTGCACAAGAAAACACTGGTAAAATCTACGGGTTTTGAATCTGCTAATTCATCTTGGAATCGACAAACAGCAGACTACATAGCAATTGTTTTAATATCAGAATCCCAGTACAAACATCGTTCAACGCTCATTAGTAAATTAACCAGTCATTGATGGAATTGGAAAAAGACATACCAAGCGGATCCAAGGCCGAAGAAACCGATGATCGTGCTTTCTCTGATGCAGCTCTATGAGGTTCGATTGAAAGAGCCGGTCCCACAATGGAACAAATCAATAGTATTGACAAACATGCTTGACTTGACTTGTTTCTACCGAAACCCATAATAGTAACTGACTTCGTAGTTTGTACCATCCCAATAAAGATGTGTTTATAGATAACTAATGCAAAATTATTTTGGGAGTTGTTGATTGAGGACATGAATTCCCAAGTTCGCGATCTGTGTCTGAGTGGAAGCCGTGTATTGTGTAATAGATGTGATGTGAACTTGACGAAGTTTGAGTTTAATTTGAGGATAAAGCCACGCACGCTACTGTTGTCTGCATCTTTAATTTCCAACCAAAACGAACAGCTTCCGGGTTGTCATTCACCCTGTCGTTATCTGAGTCAGTCTAGCCTATCATTATTGTCGTCCCACACTCTTACAGTGGATCTATTTGAAAGAAAGAAGATTCTTCTTAGAATTTAAATAGATGCACTATTTAGGTCGATTTGCAGGGCTTATGCAAATGTGAGCACCGCACCGATTTACCAAAAAGGTTTCTTAACATCCGAATCTTTCAGATACAATTAAAGCAAACAAAAAATATATGATAAAAGTTAAATTAAAAACTGTATAGCGTTTGAACGTAAGTTTACAGGGATTAGAATACATGATGCAAAAATATAGCAAGCTAGCTGCGAATTTTAGGCTCAACTGAGTTTGGGATTTGCATACTGTACTCACTCCCGTTGCAGACTTTACAGTCGTTTAAACTTATATTTTAAGTCCGTGAATATTAAGTTAAAAATACTAAGTTGAAGAACCCATTTAGCACTTCATGGCTACGCCATGATATGACAGTCAATTAAATTGAATTGTGTATAGTATCAATATCGTACCAGGACATCGGTCATTGGAAAATGTTTTGACAAAGTTTTTGTGAGACATTTACATACACCACATTCACTCAGCTACAGCTCATTATTAGATAAGATAAAATACATAATTTGACTATTTTTGTGTTTATTTCGATCGGGTAATGCTAGAAAGAAGTACCAGTAGAATTCGCATCCTGCTAAAACCAGTTACATCAAAACCAGCTACACATACACCCAAAATGGGACATCAAAAAATGTTGTTTCGTCAGATATTACCTAACCTAAATTAAATATTGTAGTTTTACGACCAGAACTTCAATCACAATTTTCGGATAGTTTTTACGTGAGGATAGAATTTGCATTGCATTCTCATTTTGCTGGTCGTGCTGTTGTTTTCGTTGCTACCTGTCGTGGTTGCCTTCAAGTTCTTAGTAATCCTTGGTTGCATTTACATACATCCTAAAATAGCAAGTCAGAATCAACAACTTCGTGTAATTTATTAGGTGATGCACCTAGCAGAGTAGAAGGTGGTTAGCGTGGACTTGGAATGAGGGGGATACAAATATAACAGCCCACAATAGATATACGATAAGGTAAAGGAACTATCTTAAGTTTTAAGGATTTTCCCCTGTTGGTCACGGAATTTGATTTTCTTTAGCCCAACGCAAAGTAACGTTGGTTTTCAATGTAGTATTATGTAACGCACGCATGATGAACTTAATGTTTACCTATTAAGCATTTACCGGTGGGACAGATGCGGTTTAATTCTTTTGTTCATTTGTCCTCATTTTATTGTCTTGCTAGCTTCAGCTCAGTCGTACGGAAAGTAAATCATTCACCTCAACACCGCCTCAGCACAATTTATACTTGAACTTATTCCATCGCACACAACTGAACAGATGAGCTCACACAAAATCATAATGCTCCTTAGCTGAGACCAAATTCGAAATGAAAAATATGTTTTGATTGACTTATTCCCACTTCAATTGAGTTAAGAGTTAACTGACTTGTGCGTGCTTTTGAGCTGTTGGAAACTGATACATAGATGAGCCTATATATATGATGTAAATAATTCAGAGCCTCCAAGTGATTTAGAAAGAGCTATTTGTCAGAATATATTGCATTGTCGTCGGGAAACGCTTCTATGCGCTGATTTTAACGATCGTGTGATCAATCTATATTATACGCATTTCCATCTATGGTTTTTATATTTACACACACACACATGGCATTGTTCCAAGCGACTCAAGCCGTGTAAAGGTTAATGTACGAGAATCCGCTTAACTTGGTCAATAAATCGAGCATACATTTGTATTCCGGTCAGTGGCGCCCGCAGGATTTTTTGCCGGGTGGGCAGAAACGCAATTCAAATCAAATTTTTCGCATCGTCGAAATTCAAATTTCTTAAACATATTTATATATCCGTTTTAGGAGCACAAGCAACTATTTCAATATTGTTTTAGCGCATTAAAGAAAACGAAATTCGTGTACTTCATATCATTTTTTATATTAAACTGACCTTGTTGGCCATGGAGCTAAGGTAAATTACACGAATTTAGCTGCTTCAAATGAAACTTGGATTGAGAAATCTGGCAACAGTGTCAAATGAATTTTTATGTCGTATGTCACATGTCGAAGTCAAAACGTTAAACAATTCAGATCTGCCAGTTCTACCATTTACTAGGCGTAACTTCGACTTTGACTGTATTTTTGCAATTTGTATCGGCTTCCAATCCAAGTAACCTTATGATATTCCGTAGCTACTGCGCATTATGACAGTCAGGTTTATTAGGTATTCCTTTCAGTGTAAATTGACTGAGATTGACTGCTGCTTGTATTCAACTGTCCCACCGAAGACCTTACCCAAATAATCCGACCGTCGTCAGTTCTTGTTTGCATTTGCTCTATTTACTACTATTTATTCCTTTTTCTTGGGATCTAAACATAATTCTTTATGCACCAACGTATTTACCCCGCAACACTTTTTGAATGTCGAATACTGTTCATTTACGTAATTTGCATAAGTCTTCAGGTATAACGCAATTTGAGGCAACAATTACTACCAGTGTCGCAACTGGTGTAGAGGGCCAGAGAAGACTGAATTTCAAACAAGATTGCTAGAATTATATATCAAGATGAGATATAAAGGTTTTAATCAACGTATATTTAATTAGGTATTGGAAATAGAAGTTTTAGAATGAACGTGTTTCTTTACTTTTGATTGCACTGGGTCTCCTCAGGAACTTCGTGCCTTTTTAAGACACATTTTTGATTAAATCAAATTATAAATGCTACTAATGATCTAGGAGGCAGCTTTCATTTTTTTTGGTTGGTTACGGTTACTCGAAGAAAAAATATTGAAGGGTTCGATAAAAATTAATAACAATTCGTATGCTTGCTCTTCGTAATTCGTAATTGGAAAATATTTTTTAGAATCAGTCAAGTATACAGTCCAATAATTGATGAAATCGGTAAAAAACGGCACTCGAACAAAGGCCGTCGGTCAGATGTCGAGATGCCGTAAAGCAAATAGCAAATGACTGGACACCACACGCGTACGCGGACCAAGTGGTACTTTTGTATGAATTGTATTCAAAGGGATGCCTTGCACCAGTTGAGGATTTTTATTTGGGTTTAGTTAGATAGATTATTCACACAAGTTTCAATATTACGAATTCCGAAAGCATTTTCAAGAGGTCGATGTTTGCGCGAAGCGCAAGATTTTTTTTCAGTTGTTATGCGAATTTTGATAATTTTGAATCTAGAAACACGATCGCTTTTCGAAATTACGTTTTTATATTCTTTCTCAATTTTTCCCGGGTGGGCAGCTGCCCACCTTGCCCACCCCTATGGGCGCCACTGATTCCGGTGCAATCAAATTAAGTGTTAAATATGGAGTAGCTTCTCTGGATCCGAGTTCGTGTGATAAATTTTATATTTATTCGTTGGCAACACTAATTTAAACTTCGTAGGCGACTGGTTGTTCAAAAGGCTATGCATATTACCGTGTTCTACTGTTGTCAGTTAAGCTAAAGCTCACAAATGAAATTTCGTAAATCTAGTTGTACGTGTACGTGATGTTAATGGTAAAACCAGTGTTTTCGTTATTTATTCGTTTATTACATAACGTATGAAATTAAATTCATCTTTTACATTTAATTTTGTACAGAAATCACCTATGCAATTACAAATATGCAAACATTTCACAATATAATCCAAATCCATGGTACAGCACACCATGGGAACCTAGGTAGGACTACAATTTGTCGATGCATATTAAATCACGTCCTTTCCGGTTTCAGTACTCGAACTGACCCTAGACTGGATTTCTGGAACTCAGACTGTAACAGTTCTGTAGGTATTTAGGTATAATAAAATATAATATATAATATGAGCTTAATATAATATTATCTGAATACCGTTTTCAAAATTGTAGATATTCGTTCAGTTAAATTTAAGTCTGAGAGTTGAAATACGCAAAAATCGAAGAGCAAACTGAAGCAAAATGTTTCTTTACTTCAATTCTGAGACAGATTTCAATCAAAACTTACTAGTTTACATACAATTAGATGATAAAAAGTATAAAACTTATGTACAATCAACAATATACAGGGTCAGGCATAAATCATATACGTAATTATTATAAAGCACCAATATACTTTTGCAAAGTCACCATCACGAATGCACACGCAAATTCTTGCAGTCTAAACCTCAGCCGAAATCCGAAATAGCACCAGTCAATTGTGTAGAACCTCAACCAACCATGAATGATTCAACTCACTTACTCCGCCATATCTATTTCAACCATAAAATATTTAGTACTAAATTTTGATCGACTTTGCATTCCACTTATTCGTCCTCATTGTCTCTTGATTTCATATTCTTCCGATTACCCTCAGCAACTGCCACTTTAACAACTTCTTCCAACTTGTCCATAAAAGAATGTTCCAAAATAAATACACGATCACTCTCCTTCAAACTCCTCCCAAGAAAATAGCCCAACAATCCACCATTATTCTGAACCGTTGTAGTGTTTACTGTTCCAGGAAAATATGGAAACTTGAGATAGTCCGGTATGAAGGGTCGGAATAGAAGCACAGCAATATAGCCACCAAATGCCAAGAAGCCCAAAATCCCAATGGAAACTTCCAGGATCTTTCTGGTCATGGCTTGATTGTTGTAGGCTCCAGTGACTTTCGCAATGAAGCCAAAGTATGACTTGGCCTGGTCCATTAGTTGGCCTAGGTAATTCCCATTGCTTCCATAACTACCTTCTTCCACAAACCCTGAGCCAGGAAGGTACCCAGGAGTATAATCGCCAGCACCTCCTCCATTTCCAAAGAAGGCGCCAGGGTCCGGAATGAATTGACCCGCTGGTGGAGCAAAGGCTTGGGCATAATTTGGTCCCGGCGGGGGAATACCCAGTGTATTCGCAGCCGACTTGATGTCATAGCCAGGATAATATTTCTGCACTGAATCTGGTCTGGATTGATATGCTTTATTTGGTCTTGTTTCAGGAATTCTCTTACGGAATTTGGAATACTCAGCTGCTGCTTCCTTCCGATAAGGCTTGAAATCTTTGTGAAACCGAAGTGGGTCGTGCTTGAAATACTGTTGTTGTTCCTTGATGTCCATCTGTTCCGCTTGAGAGATGGCCTGGTAAATGGCAGTTGGCGGAAGAAACGTTTCACTTTGAACCTTGTCGAAAGATGCGGGCTCAATTGTCCAGGAATATGGACCCATGGCACCTTGGGATTGCGGATATAGCATCTCAGAGTTCTGTGAAAAATGCTGAAAGCGATCTAAGGGTATTGGATCTTGGAAATCTGCACTCCCGAATGTTATTATGTCGGCTAGAGCTCCTTCGTCTTTCGGAGAAGGTGTGAACGGAAATCTGTTGTACTGCAGATTTAGACGATCTGCTGAAAATGCAGACGGTCGTAAAGGATCAGATGCAAGTGATGAGTCCGAGAACAGTGTACTGCTCGGCTTGTTATTTTTGATTCGCAACTGAAATTTTCGCATTTTATTTCGACCCGGTGCCAAAGCTAGTAGAGCGGGATCAGTTGAATCTTCAAACTCATATCCGACTCCACCGGATGCTACTTGTGTGTTGTATTGGCCATCAGTTATGGAGTCCTTGGAATGAGCATTCTGGCTTTCCTGTGCTTCACCGATTGGAATCAGCTTTGTAAAACGGCTTGCGTAACATTTGGGATCCTGAAAAATTTACAAAAAGGAATGATAAAAGATTTCAGGTATATTTTCAAATTGGAGGAAATGCTCGTACTAAAATAAGGTCAAAATTAACAAGCTCTAATATATACGTGAAGAAGGTCAATATGATATACGATACGATTATTGATATGTACTGAAATATCTAGTAAAACGCTGCATTTATGAAAAAAAACAATACATTTAAATTTTGAAATCTAGTCAATTAAGTTGTAAATCGAAAACAAAACGCTGAAAAATATCCAATTAAATTCAAACCGCAAGAGCTTTTAGATATTGCCAAGGACTGGCGAACTATTTTGAATAAAAAACAATAGAAATATTCCTGAAATTGTCAAACAATAAAATGAAAAAATATGTTATGAATACCCAAAATACACATTAAAATTTAAAATTCTTAAAAATATGCGTACATTTAAAATATGTAAACATAAGTAATATATTTGTATCGAAATCAAAACGCGGCGATTTGAATCGTTGAGATCTTAAGTGAAAAAATCGACAGCGAACCGAGAATAGACAATTCTAGCTTTTTCTTAATAATGTGATATTTAATTTTTATGGGCGTTTTAGTATACCTGTGTAGAACAATCCTTGAGCCCTGCTCTCAATTTATCCCTCTTCGGATCATTCAGCTTTCCAGAAACTTCTTTGGCCAATTGAAGCAAATATCGATGACCTGCTTCTGGGTCCGAAATTGTTAGGTTTTTCAACTTCCTCAGTGTCATCACCGGCATTGTTTTGAGAAACTTTTTGAAGTCGTCATGAATTAACAGATGAACAGTCTCACTTTCAGGTTTTTCGACCTTCTCATAATAAATACTTTCACTCGGAGCACTACTTGGCTGAACTTCTTTCATCCAATTATTTTTTGCGGGTCTTCCAAGTCTCTCACTGAATATAGACTCCGACATTTCGGAATGTGTTATAGGGTTATCCAATTCTTTGGACTCCCGCATTGTATTACAACTGTGCGTAACTAGTGATGCACAGATTAGGAGTAGTGGTAGATTATTCATTGCACTTGAGGATCGAAAGGTTCAAAGTGACACGATGAATTGACACCTTACTTCTTTGTTCTGTCTTCGCAGAGCTGATTTGAAATTATGTGAATGACCATGTCAATATTGTCCGTCCCTGTCACGCTGGAAGACTGACATGTAATCGAGGAAGTAGCACAAATTCAAAGCATGTCAAATAACCTAATTGCAACGCATGTCAACATGTCAGGCTAGAGTAAGCATGTAAACAGTAATATAATAAATATAACTTCCAATGAGGATTTTGCATTCTGTGCCTCCTACAATATCATTTTCCCACAGAATAGGAATTACACGAGCCGGCTCCACATTCTTATGAATTTGACCTACTCCGAAAATTTATCCACTAGCGCCTAATTGTTTTAGAATTTGGCCTTGATCGATCCACAAGAAATTAATTTAAATCACGCAGAAAATACATTTGTAAAAATTATTAATAATTATTAATGATTGTTTCCACGAAAACTCGTTCCATCATAATTTGCCCGGGTAATTCTCTATGGAAATTTTTCTCCGAAAGATTTGGGGCGTCGCAGATGTCAAACCCATTCAAATTGGTAACATGTGTCGGTATCTTTAACATACACGATAAAATCCATGATCCTTTGCCAAAAATTACCATATGAGTTTCTTAGTTCGCCTGGTTTCCTAGGATTTTATGTTGGATTTTGATTTTTTAGTCCAGTGATGAGATAGTGCTATCTATCTCATCGTAATGTTTTTTCGTTAGTTCGTGTAGCATATTGAACATCTGACATGTAACCAATTTGAACGGGTTTGACATCTGGGAATTTGACACCTGTCTGTGCCCTACCCGTACAATTTGCCTGGAATACTCGATCCCTTGAAAAATATCCGGAAAACTCGTCCCATAAAATATAAGAGCCCTGGACTTTCATTTTACCTGAAAGGATTTTACTCATCACTTCAAGGAAATGGATAGCACCGAAAACCCAATTTTAGAATTTATCACCAGTATAGATAGATGGATGGGTAGTATCGTTTTATCTTGAAGATCAGTGATTTGAATATCGCGATTTTCAACATTAAACCGATCGTGATCTTGCGATTTTGATCTTCAAATATTGAACTGATCTTAATCTCGGGACCTTGAAAGCTATTTGTCTCAAGATCATAATTTAAGCAAAAATCTTTAAATTCCGTGCAAGTACGGAGCAAAAATCGTAGTTATAGCCGACTAATTTTAAAAATGTGTCAAATTATTCTCGACATAAAATAGAATGAAGATAAATTAGCATATACGGGTAGTATATCAAAAAGTTATCATTTTTTCACTTTAAAACACTGCTAACAAGCAAACGTGATCTTCCGATTCCTAATATCACTAAGATCTTGCTCTGGATTTTCTAATCTTGATTTTGCGATCTTGTTGAGAAAATAAATTTTGTCTTCGTGATCTGATCTTAAACGTACATTTTTGATTGTTAAGATCGATCGATCTTTAAGATCGCTTTTGTGTGATCTTGCCCATCTATGATAAACCGCCAATTTAATTCTAGCTATTATGATCTGTTAAGGATTTGAAAGGATGTTGGAGATGAGTTAGAAGATATTATTAGGTGATAGGGTAGTGTTAGCATGTGACCTTTGACACTGCACCCTGAGTCTCCTAATAAATTGGAGGCTGGATAAACATGTGTCTTTGAAAGACCACATAGGGGGATCCAACCAAGGACCTCCTACAGTTGGAAAAAGTTGAGAGAAGCAAGTGTGAGTTATTGCAATCAACCCTTAGTGCCCATACGGACGATGATGATGCGATGATGTAGTTTAGTAGTTTGGAAATCTATACGCAGTATAAACAGTCTAAAGCCACGTAATATTATATTTTTACTCGATATTGAGGATTTTTCTGAAGCAGAAAGTCTAAATACGTTTCATGATCTTCTCCTGTTGTTGGAAGTATGCCTACTCTCCGAGTCATCATAAAATACAGATGCTGGAGCAGAACTGGCAAGGCAGGGCCAACCGGGTTCCGTCTCCAACAATTTTTATTGATTCTCAATTCTCAACCCGTCTTTCATTCTCTCCTAATTTATTATTATAAACAATCCTGGGAACTTGCTTGAATGAAACCACATGAGATTCCTCCATGAACAGGAGAACGAATCCGGAGTTTGTATGTACAGAGGAACATGCGGGGAAAATAACCGTGCTTGAGCATTCTTCCCAACCGTAACCAAATTTTACACGCATTAAATTAACATTATTATTGTCATGAATTCCGTGTCAGGTTGACGTTTATTCTCATTTTCTGTTAGCATTTGAGCTGTTGGAACTGGTATTTATTATGTTATGAGGTTTGGCTGGGAAGTACGAGACGAGCTGAGACTCTCCAAGTGTTAAACGGTTAGTATTCACAGATAATTTTAGATTTATTTATTTGCTTTTGAGTCAAGCCATATTTACGTACATTATTTTTACAACCATAATTTGGAACTGATCTTGGGAATGTGGGAAGTGCAGGGTCTTGTTCCAAGTACCTTGGCCTCTCAGCCCTTTTTATTGTTATGAATCCGACAAGATATTAGCTATATATCCACTTCCACCCTCGCTCTTCCATTTGGGACGCTTGTTCAAATCCTGAGGTTTCATTAGACGTACTAAATAATGATTTGTTTATTTCCGTGTAAGGAGAGTGTGAGTAACAAAGCTCATTTGTTGTGTATAAAATTTGTTACGTCTTGACTCAATGCGCCAGTAAAACGTGTCTATTGTCCAACAGATAGTTTAAATCCTTTTGTTCTTTGTTTTCCACTAATTCTGCTTCGCTAGCAGTTATCAGCCGAGACGAAAAATCAAATTCGAGTCCTCCAGGTTACAGTTTACTATATTGAATAGTAGTTGTGATTGTGACTTGTGAGTAGGCATCATGTTAGGTAAAGCTCTGTGTCGCGCTTTTCGATATAGCGCATTTTATCTTGGAAACCTGTTGTAAATTTTGAAGTTAATATCTGGGTTCTATGACGATAATTTTGGTTAATTCTGTTATAATTTTTAAAAAACAACAATTTAAGTCATCGACTGAACTCTAACTCAACTAGCATTTGTTTGACTTTCAAAACACTGAAAACAGAAATTTTGAGAAGCTATACGGCGTTGTTGTTTATTTTCAAATAAAATATTTATACCAGCATCTTTAATATCCAAAATTATCCAAACAACGTGTATCTAACCCCAAATACTTTATAAAGATTTGAAAATAAGTTTCAAATACGTCGAACATGTTGAAAGTGCTTCAATAAAATGGAATACCAGTTGTCATTGAACAGAGTTCAATTGTTCAATCAAGTAACGAATTATTACGGCGAATCTGTTTGTACAATTTTATACCTTGAAATACGGAAAATCATTAACAAATATGGTTCAAGTTCCGATAAATAATTTTTGTATTTCAGAATTGCCGCATCAGATACTCCCAACAAAATGTTAAAATATAGACAACCATTAATAGCAACTTCATCTGAATTAACTTTATTAGTTTCAATTTGTAAACGATGTTAAACCATTCTACCAGGGAGAAGCTCCCAAATTAACGGGAGCATTTGACAACTTCGACTAGGACACGTATTCTTCAGCAGATCCAAATGGGCACAAACTCTAAAAAATATATTCAATTATATTTTTGTTACAATAATGATCGATGATACGAACACTTAGAATTGTAGTACACATGCCAATATCATGCAAAACTTACCCTAAATGTTTCTGCGTGTCCAGTACAAGTGCAACCATGCCTTTCAAAGTCACAATGCCCACCCAAAGCACCGTGAATACATTGACAATCAATTTGGCAAGCTTCCTCAAATATCTCGGCAGCCGCTTCGTGAAGGCATTGAGTGCCCAAAATGTTCACAGCTACATATAAAAACATTTTGAATTTTCAACTGCTTAAAAATATTGTAGGTTAATTCCAAGATTTTTTTTGTTACGTAACGCACTCTCTCGAGGCAAGGAACAGAAACAATTGAAGTTTGGGCCACATCTGCCAAATTGGGCATTATGTCCCACTTTACAGTCGAAAGTGCAATCTATGAGACTTATGCCGCCGTCTGTTGCTGGACACAGAATGCCAGGAAATCCACCTAAAACCGGAATTAATGGAATCTTAGAATTTGTTCAATAATTTAATTTGACATTGAATTCAATGGCTAAAAATTGTTCTACCAAATTGATTAGGTTTCAGAGGTTCAGCTGACCTTGAGCTCCAATGCTGAACAATGTTAATGCAGTTATTGCAGTTTCTGTTTGGAATCGAATGGAATTCATTCTATAGCAGCAGAGTAAAATTCAGTCAATTAACTAAAATCAGATCTGTCCACGAAATGAGCTCTCTCGACTGTAATAAACTGGTTGTAGTAAATCGATGAATATGCACTTTAGGTGAGCTCTCTGCTAAGGTAAGGGTCATTGTCATTTGTCATTGTTCAGCTCGAGTTCTGTAATTGTTAATATACTTCTATATAATGCAAGTTCAAGGTTACCTGGAACAGCCGTATGATTTACCTAATCTAAATATTCATTAATTTGGTGACAATAGCAAGTATGTATGCAGAATAAATAGATATGAACTCTTGGGAATCCGGATTATTTGTGAAATATTGTATATTGCGTAGATTAACCTCCGTTAGCATGGCCTATATGTATCTATCTCAGCTGACCAAAAATAAGAAGACACCCAATTTTGTAATTCTCTACCACAATTTTGCACTTCTCGAAAGTTTTCTATTTAATTAGTTTACTATTCGAAAATTCTTGCAAGTTTTTAGTTATTGACAAGAACCTCACATTATTTTGCCGATTGATTTGATATTTTTATAAACAATTTCCGTGTTTACAATTTACTATTTACAATTGGGCATTTACTAATGGATACCTCTGTACAATATTCAAATTTTTGGTATATTACGCATTATTGTATTTTATAGACCGTTCTAGTACATACATATACAATTTGTTCATTTCGTTAGTGTGTGGGATTTATACATATTATTATACCAATGCTCTGTGAAGGGCGAAACAGTTTTGGATAATGTTTGCGGTTTATTGTTTGCAGGTATATGATATTACTTACATTTATCAATATGAGACGCTTCAATCCTGAAGCTAAGCATCACTAGTGATGTTAGTCATATGAATGCCAAAAAAAAGACGTAGTATTTGAGTGGATTCGTTTCCCAAAATCAAGTGTCACTCATTTCCTATTGTTCCTAAATATTAAATCCATATGAACTGAATGAATTATGCATGAAAGGCGTGTGCGTGGGAGTTAAAGATGACAAATGAGTTCATAAAGACACATTGAATATATTCATGGAGCTACTTTTGTATCTCCATTGTTATTTACCTGCGATAGAGATAAACTGATCAGTTTCTTTCAAGTATGGCATGAGAATTCTGGGTTTGAAAGTGGAGGAGGGTGATTTTCCTGAGTAATTTGTAAGCACAGAGTGAACTATTGGAACAACCAAGTCACAGAAAGTGATAGGTACCAAGTTAAGAAATTGAGATGAAATGCATTATTAGGATTCGTATTGGGCCACACCTGTCCGAGTCATTCTCAATAAAAGATCGGGCTTCTTGATACGATTCTTCTGGAGAGAGAGAAAACAATGGATTTTCAAAGGCGGTAGCTAAATATGTAAAGATTAAGATTCAAATCTACGGTTTGGAGTTTAGGACCAAAGCAAAGGGTCCTTTTTAGTGTACCCATTACCCATTTAGGCCTCAAACACACGGAAGTCAGTTACCATCACAAATACAGATGCAGTGTCAGCCAACATCCATATTCAGATTTAAGGGCTTCAATACTAAGAAATTAAAAGTAAAAATACCTAATTTTCTCGTGGTTGGTAATTAATTATAAACTGGAAAGTTTGTTTGTAAACCTGAAGGTACTGAAACTCGTCAAATCAAACTTTACAATTCAACCGCAGCGAAACATTACGTATCATACAAAGAATTCACATAAATTATTCGCGAAACGAAATCGACACATATATTAATGATCCTGAAAAAGAAATGCTTGTAGTCCTGTTCATAGGAAAGAAGCTTTACCACCACCACCCACCAATAAATAGATTGTTAGAGATTGACAAAAAATTTTATTGTTCGGATGAATCACTTAATTGTAAATTGGATTTGGTATTTATTGGTATTGCGATTTAATGAGATTTAAATGAATGTAACACCAAAAGTCAATTTTCTAAATTAACTCTCATTGCATCACAGATCACTGTGGTATTAATAGAAGAATCGTTCTTCTAACTTGTATATCTCACTTTGAAACCTAATTTTAAATATAGAAAGATGAATGTAAGATTAA
>JAQFYU010001163.1:0-16195 GCA_034694905.1 Ceratophysella granulata | reverse complement strand
GCGTGAAAGAAACAGAGTCCGTAGAGAAGTTTGGTGAAGACTTCTTCTTTCCCAGGACATCCCGTGTAGAAATTAGGGTCACAGATAGGATCCGCCATGTATGACTGCAGAAGATTCATTCGGAGACCCGTGGGCGGCTCATTGGTCATCTTCACACTGTTTTGCAGGATTGTCACAGGGAACTGGAAGTGAAACCATTTGATTGTAGTCCTTTGAAAATATTGATTTATGCTAAATTGACTGCTCAAATGTCACCTTTGGTGAAGGATAGGATGTGAGCCAAAGGCGAAAGGCTGGGTTGACCTTCGCTGCTGGAATATCTTCACAGATCTTGTCCAGTGCAGGCATCCAGGATGCTGCCAGATGACAATTCTGTAGAGCCACCCATGACCCATCTTCTTGGGCTTTGGTAATCATATCACGTGCAATTGGACCCTATAAAATTAAAATAGTATAGTCAACCTGTTCTCGCAGTTCGAAAACCCGGTATTACGATACGAACCTGTCCTTGACCCAATGAAATGGCCTCAAACTTGGCACCTCCAAAGCCTGAATCCTCTGCAAACTTGAGCAGGGCTGACATTGGGTCAGCGCCTGGCGAGAGAATGAAGACCAACGGGGTTTTATAGTCCGAATCCAGATAAGATTTGGCCAGATCAAATGGAGGTGGTTGCACGAATTTGTCACTGCATATTTTACGAAAGTGTTTCACAAATTAAGTCACGCCTTTCGATAATTCACTAAATTAGTTTAAAACGCATCTTACCCAAGACTTGTACTAACAAAGGTTGTGATCATTGGTACAAGCTTGTCCGGCCGAACGCAGCGAATGACCATCATCCTCTGGAATTCCGTTAATTTTTCGTTCCAAGGTGTCGGAAGCGATTGTAGATGTGGTTCAGCATGGTCATAGAGAAAGTGCCAGTTGGAAACGCTGGTTTTGAAGTCTTGAAGAAATCCTGCATCAATAAAATTACTACATTTTAATTCATTCTTTTAGTTTTGAATGTATGTTTCGCTGCTGTTCGAACTGCTTCAGTATTCTTG
This sequence comes from Ceratophysella granulata, assembly GCA_034694905.1. Taxonomy (NCBI): domain Eukaryota; kingdom Metazoa; phylum Arthropoda; class Collembola; order Poduromorpha; family Hypogastruridae; genus Ceratophysella; species Ceratophysella granulata. Next base: position 15,148 of record JAQFYU010001163.1, on the reverse strand, counting down.
ATCTATTTGATAGCTTTGGACTTGAGGTTAGTTTTTGTTCGGCAGTAGTTACTGAAAATTTGTCGTGCTTTGTCACTCGAAAATCTTGACTAATAACCTTTGAACTGTGGTGAGGAATCCGTCATCTGACACATGCGACACAACTCATCCCAGGACTCTTCGGCCAACCAACCTGCTCCAGGATTCGGAATGTCATTTTCCAAGCCAACCCCACCGGTTAGCAAAAATTTAAACTCCGCCTTCTGCAATTTTCCTTGTGATCTAGAAAATAAAAGTTGGAAATAGAAGTTGACAATTTTTTTCAAAATACAATATTTTGCACGAATTAGTGGAGCCGGGTGCTTAACTTACAAGAGAATGCTGACACAGAGGACGAATGAAAACAGGAGCTTGTCTTTTTCAAAGAGTGATCGACAAACGTTGGAGTAGAGGCTCAGCGTGAAGTGGTCACTCAGATTCTTGAGTCGTTTTTCCAAGACCTTGCTTCGATTACTGCAAAATTCAAAATACAACATCAAATTCTGTGTTCTAAACACGTCATACTTTGACCTTACCGTATCAACTCCCAAAAATGTATTTTAAGGCTTAAGGCAGCGTGTAAAATAACCAAATTCTAAATATCGAATTCATCAAAGATCGTGAGTCTACTTCGAAACAAATGATAGCAACTCAAGCGTACCTGTGTTCAATGGAGTTGGTGAATAGATTCACGAACCAAGTCAAGGAATATTGATACATTGGGTCAATATTGGGCAATTCGGTCAATGAAAAGAAGAGCACACTTGTGTATCTGTCAAATACAAATTGGAAAATTAGAAAGGTTTAATTTCAAATACACAAACTGCATATTTGACATTTTTGAACCTGGCAATCGGTCGATAGGCCAATCGGGATTTCTCAATTAATTTCTCCGTTTCAACCGCAATGGCTTGTTTCTCTGAAATATCGTTTGAGATTTGTTTGGATGAATCCAAAATCTCAATAGCGGACTCATCTTCCAGAATGTTCCCTTCTGAAGTTGAAAGCGTATTCAGAATATTATCCTCAACTTCCTTGAGGGCTTTTGTGTTTGCAGCTGTTTGTTGAACAAGTTGCTGACGTTCTTCTTCTAATTCGGGCCTGGAAAATTAAGAAAATTACCGAAACTTTGAACATTTTCAATGTGGATCTAGTTATATCAATGATGATTGCATTTTGCGATGGTCGTACCGTTCCTTCGCAACAACAATCCCCAGCAACTGATCCTCGAGTCCTTCAAGCGTAATCATGAAATTGAGCAGAAGGACTTTTGTCGAGATTTCGGGCAAATAGTGTGGATTTCGCAGCTTTGTCGTAATGTAAAAACGGAAATGTGGATGAAATTCAACAATTAAATCTCCGAGTCGAATCATATCAACGCCAGCTGAAAATTTGAAATTAAAGCAATTAAAAGGAATAGATATTTCGCAGATTGTGGTTCTCCGGTGTTCCATAGTTCCATAGAATTTGATTTGAATTTGAGATGACTCACATTGTTTAAAAGTCGTTTTCTGCAGAATCGGCTGAAGCGACGGATCAATTTCTTCACCCACATTTTCACAGAGCATTGGAATTCCTTGTGAAACACACTGTTCCATTTTCCGCATGAAATCCGGGTCGGACAATTTGACAATTTTCAATCTATTGTCTTTCTCTGTATTTTTGATCCATTTGTTAGCTTGACCTTGTGGATCAATCATAAGCGGATAACGCCGAGCCAGCTCAATCATGACTGAGTTGTCAATTGAGAATGCGTCACGAGGAAGTCCATGAATATTCCAAGCTTGGATCTTGATGGCCGAACCCAAGGTTTTCGTTAGACTGAAATTGGTGGAACAAGCTATTCCGAGACTGGCCACAAATTGAACCCAATCTGCAATGCATTCGTTCCTGAAAGTAGCCGTGTACGGACCCAGATACGCAATACAGGCTGAAGCGATTAAAACGTCAGCTCCCAAATTATCAAAAACGATTTGGAGATCTTGAGCAGCCTGTGTCCATCGATCTTTCTCCCCACCAAGTCCGCCTGGTTACAAATTATTAAATTAATTCTCCATTTCGAAATGATTTCTTTAAATTAAAATTACCAATGAGTTTTTCAGCTCTTTCCAGCTTCATGGAGCACAAGTTGACCTCAGCTTCGAGTCGTTCCTTCTTTCCACTAACTTCATCAAATTGCTCACGTAGTTGTCCCAATTTCTCTTCCAATTCACGAATTTCTTCTCGTTTGGCATTGAGAAGCTCCACAGTTTGTTTCAAAGTGGTCTCAGCTTCGAAGAGACGAGCCTTCTTGGGTGCCACTACCTTGGCCACAACGTCATATGAGTCTAGAGCAATCACCCATCGACAAAGACCTTCAGCGGCTGAAGATGCTTTGGCAACTTTGGCTGGGACGAAAAGCGGTTGCTTGATGAAATTGGCTCGAATGTCCGTCATCACTTGAACCGGAATGTTGTCTTTGTCATAATCTTTAAGACTTTGGAGAAAGTTGAAGTCTCCAATCATCTTTTTAGATGGACCCCAGAAGTCCACAACCTGAGGTAGACAAAATTAAAAAAAATCATTAGTCGTTTTTTAACTTCAATGCGCATTTATAAAATTGTGCTTGTTTTCATTTCAGCTGATCGGAATTCCACTCACCTTTTTCCCTTCATTATCCGTAATTTTCTCTGGTTTGATCCCTTTCATCACGCACACCGCAGCCATGACTAATTTGACAGCAGGCGGCGGATTCTTCATTGACTTGACCAAAACAATATCTGCAGGCTTCAGTGTATCGAGTGCCTTGAGGGCCTCTGAAAACAAAAGGATTGCATTTTATTTTCAACTCAGATTCCATCCCGCACTTTGAAGATCATGTAAACTACATAAAGTGTAAACTCCATTAAACGCCGCTCCAAAAGATATAGAAAATGTAAATAAAATTAAATATCCGAATGTTCAGTTTATATTGGAATTCTCGCTTCACGTTAATTCGTAGTTAATTACTTTCCAACATTGGCAAAGCATCGGCAAGATCCTCCAGACATTCTGCTTTCAGTTTTGAAGCTTCTTCCGCCTGAACATTGGCTTTTGCTTCATCTTCCTTGACTAATTCGGATTTTCTTGCCACTTCAGCCGTTTCCTTTTCAATTATGACCATGACCGCATCTGCCGCTTTTGCTGCTTCAATGAGTTGCGGCTGGAGAGCTGAGAGCTCTTTCTTCATTACCGCAATCTTTATAAACAAAGGCGATTAAACTTTCATGATCTTAAGAAAGCTAGTGTAATATTTATTTTATGGATTTGGTTCTTTACTTCTCCAGACGCAAATGCAAGTTTTTCCAATCCACCCAAATATCGTAATTTGGCCTGCATCGTGTCTTCCTTCTTTCCCTGAATCACTTGCTTGAAAGTCAGAATCAATTCCAAATAGGAAGTTGGGGTAACGTAGACATGACGTCCCATGTCATCGAAGAATTTTGTGGCCAAATCTGCGGCTCGGGTATGGAAATACTTGCAAATCCCGACCACGCCTACTTGAAGTTCCTTTGGAATATCCATCCCTGTGCGAAAGAAAGCAATTAGCAAGAAAATTCAAATCCACAAAATAGGGCATCCCAATAATTTAATACCTTCCAATGACTTTTGAGCTACTTTCTCCAATGCATCTTCCGGCCAGGGCTAAAACACATGACCAATAATTTCAACTAATGTTGCAAATGTGAAAATTCTTGCGACGCTTCTTACCTGAAACCAATCGATTGTGCAGCAATTGACCTAAATTCAAGGAAATAAATTATTTATAGACTTAATTGAGCTAAACTCAGGATGTATGAGTTAACTCACGAGTGACGGGAACTGTCGAAGCCGATTTCGGAAAGCGGAACCAATGGGACTGAAAGCAATGATGATATGCAGCTTCTCCTTGACCCTTCCCACATAAAAAGCGTAAATGGCCAACGGATTAATTTCCGCCGTTCGACTTTTCCGCTCTTGACTTAGCATTGTGGGCAGAACAGCCTCGTTGAGTTCTCCCTTCTCTTCAGCATTGAAAATGTTCGGAACATCTCCCGAATTGAGTAAAGAGTCAATGTCTTCCAGGAAACCCTCCTAAAAATTAAATGATTCAGGCAAGTAAAGCAAAATTCATCATCAATTGATCAATTATGACCAATTACCTCTTTGATCTGAGAATCCGTTATGAGCAGAACTGTGTCTCGACCATAACCGCCCGAATTCTTCATTGCCTTCTTCAAATCATCTCGCCACTCATTCCGTCCATAATTTTTGGATATTTCTGGTTGGAAAATATGATGTCCACTCATATGGGCCGTGAGACGGGTGAGAGACTGACGTCCTGAACCTCCAACTCCAACAAGAAGACCATGACCACCAGGACTTCGGAGAATTCGAGATATTCGACTCAAATGTTCCAGTAAATATCTGGAAATCGGAAGTAGAATTGGTCAACTTGTTCGGCTCATTCTGACGCTCCAAGTAAAAACGAAAAATTAGCATTACCGGAAAATGACAAGATCCATCCGATTTTTGTTCACAGTGTTATATTCATTGACAGCCAGATTCACTACTTTGTAAAATTGATCCAAATCCCGGATTTCCGTGTACATCCGCTCTTCTTTGTCTGCATCCGGATTCATGAAATCACCGAACATCAGGTTTCGCATATCTTCTTCTCTGACCTGTGACCAAACGTAAAACGTAAATTTTAAAACGTACACTGTGGAATTCTTTATTCTGACGCCAATCAGTCGTTCTAAGAAAAATTACCCTGGACTTCGGACCACCTGGAGCTAGGTTCTCGAAGATGACATCAAATGACTCTTTGAAATGATTAGCAACGCAGGTTTGAGACAATTCAAAGAGCCATTTTCTGTCTTTGTCGTCAACCAGGCGATCTACAAAAAATATATTGATGTTGGTGAAAAATTAGCATATATTTATTGAATTAGGAAATTCTAGAAAATCTTACCATAGAACACTCGATATACTTCATGAGTCCAAAGCCTGTTTCCAGAAAACACAATGCTTGTCATTGGTTGAGAATGTTCCAATTATTTAAGACCCGTATCTTAATTACCTGACAAAAATCCGCTTGGATTCAACGGAAGCCTTGTTAATGAGACAGCATCCTTGAATAACCCGAGCAAAATCCCGCAAGTTGAACGTGTAGTGAGACTTGGCTGGCGTGGGAAGCAAATTCGCCATTGCAGATTTGTAAACTTCCATTGTTCCGCCAACAATAGAATGCGTGACTGAGAAGTACTCGGGACTAAATCCAGTGTTCTAGAAATTCAAATTGAAGGTAAACAACGTGGCTTCCAAATTCCAAATTGCTATGTTTCAATTAGCCTACTCTGAGATAGATTTGCATCAAGGTCTGGAAGATCTTGACCATGGTCTCATCAGAAAATACGTTAATGGCCACCAATATGAAATGACGCAGAAATCGCTGCGTAATGTTCTGTCGACTCCCGCCCGGTGGTCCCATGGCTGCCATGAATTGAATGTCTTGAAGGAAGATTTTGCTCGTGTCTTTCTTGTCGTACCTGTAAGCCGAATTTCGATACCAAATAGAGACAAAGCATTTCCGTCATACTAATTGCCAATCAAGTCCCAAGTTTTACCAGTGTTTATGGTCAAAGAACTGACGTAGCAACTCAATTGGAGGCTGTGCGCCGTATTGCTCTGTCGCCGGCATGTTCAGATCATCCAGAAAAATGACGCATTTCTTCCCGGCCGGTGGACCAAAACAGCCACGTCCCTTCTTATCCAATTTGCTGATGATCAAGTCCTGAGGAAAATTAAGGTTTGAAAATTGATTTTAATTTGTCTTGTTTTTGTATGCAAACCTGTGTTTGACTCGCAGTCGTTTGGGCTGAGAAAGTGACGAAATTGGCCAAATACTCATCTGGAAGACCATGCATTAATTTCTCCTGAACGTACACACTTTTTCCTGTACCAGTAGGACCGACAATCAGCAGCGGCAAACCATTCATTACGCACATGTCCATAAGGTACGTGTATCTAAAAACATATTTCAGATTAGCCGTTTAGTAAATAACATAATGTAGATCATCAAAATTCAATAAGTTTACACACGCATTACCTGGCCGTGTCCACTGTAGGTACAATAATCCGTCGAATGTCACTGTGTGACGGCGTTTCAAAACCTCGAACCAATTCATTCCAATGTTTCCAATTTCCGCGTCCCTTCATTTCGTAGAAGTAGTCAAAAACGCTCCCTTCAGGCGGATACACTGTTTCCATTTTGGGTGGGAACGTGGGTGGGAAGGCGTGCTTTGGTTCAGGGTCCTTGCCGGAAGTTAGAAGACGTAGAAAGGTATCGAATTTGATTCTGGACGGAGCATCAAGTAAGCCAGCTACAGTCCAAGGAATTGCGAAAAGCACAGCGGCTGTAATCCAGATTCGGACGTATTTCGTTTCTTTCAAAAGATCTTGGTAACACTCTTTGAGCTGAGATTCGACGATGTTCATGAAGGATCTGGAATAAGGGGATTATGGAATTAGCCAGTCATTTGTAATGTTTTTGCCAGTCGAAATACATTTACATTTGAATGAAAACCACAATTTATATTGACTTGCCTTGCTAGATTCGAATCCCCTATCACGAGCATCAATTTACATTGCTTCCGAACGAATTTGAGGGAATGTGTTATTGCCCAGATGCAGAGTTCAGTCAAGTACTCGCCCGTTCCCTCTGACTTCCACTCGGCAGGAAGGTCATTCATCCAAGAATCCAGAAGTGGCTTCCAACCAAGGGACACGGGCTCAAAGTAAATCATACCGCATCGAGAGACTGTGGCTGGTGAGGCCTGGTAAGATTTTGCGTTTCCAACGAATTTGAATCTTAGAAATAATAATTTAGCGTACAATTAACTAAACCACTACAGCCTCACCTGTGACAAATCCATGACCTCGAATATCATGGACATAACCGCCGTCATTTGAATAATTTCTCCAGACATGAGACACAGCTTCTTGTTGTCATCCAATACCTTCGCAGATAATTCAAGAATTATGCAGGTATAAATACCCAGGCATCTGTGTGTTTTGCGTTATGCTTACCGTATTCATGTTTTCAATCCAGACAGCATCGACTGGCCCGTCAAAAATGACCCACTTTCTATCTTCCGTGTCGGTATTAGCCATATTTCTGAAAATTGTTGCGATCACACCGTCGGACCACTAAAGACAAAAGCACAATTATATCAAATATCAATTATATCAATTATACCAAACGTTCTAAAATTATGTTCCTTACCTCGTGAGACGCAGGATCAAAGTTACCATACAGTTGACCCATTGTAATTGCTTTCGGGTTAATGGTTTCGTAGTGTACTCGGTGTTCGTCTACGTCCAAGTTTTCTTCCATCCATGTTAATGCGTCGGCTAGCACCTGCGAATTGACACATCGTTATTGTGCAATAGAAAAAACATCGTGTAAAATAGTTCCTAACTAATTTTACGGTTATTCCATGCAATCATTCTTTACATCAACTGTTGGGCTAATAGCAATCTCATTATTTTTTTAATAAAAGTTCCCAGGTTTTCGATTTCAGTTAAAGTTAAAACGGCATTAAATCCGTTCGTACCCGAATTACAGTAGTCTTGGCTCCAAACGGATCTCCAACGAGCATGAACCCGTGTCGAACGATGATCATCTCAAACATTTGAACCACTTTCGTCTTGATAATATCCACGGGTTGTAAATTCCTTTCGGCACAGGCCTATTAAGAAGATCAAATAATGCAATTGTTGCTTGTTACGCCATTTAAAAAAGACCAAAATTTCAATACTCACGTAGTTGATTCCCTTATAGAGGTTTTCGTAGTCGGCTGTTGGTAACTTAACTCCAGGGAAGATATCGGAAATAATTCCTTGAAAAAGTGGAATATCGTGACTCCTGCAAATGTGATGAAATATATCGTTAGTTGATCAATCTAACTAAGTAGTATGAATTCGTTGAAAACTAACAAGAATTTTGGTAAATTGACGTCCATGATGCTTCGAAGTAGAAGATAGTCTTCCTTGTCATATGGAAACTTGAGCTTCAGATTAGCCGCAGCCAAAAGCACGGTCTTAACGGCTCGCATACCTGCAGAAAATGATTATTAAGAAAAACTGTTAAAACATCACAACCGTTAAGAAATGAGAACGTGTCATTGGCATTCGTGTGTTACAAGGTGAACGGAAGATGCTAATACCGTACCGTAGTCATAATGAAATTGACTGGACAGTTGCTCAGAACATAATCGATAGGTCGTCACGATTTTGACTGACAAATTCCTGGCATCCACAAAGCCACAAGAATAGAGTGAGATTTCACCAATCATTGCGTAATCTATTGACATAAAAATTCATCGTAAACATACATTTTCAAATATACATACATACATTCATATTATGAAAATTACCTGGAACCATCATGGCCACCGTTCTGAAAAATATAAATTAAAGCAAACAAATTAGTCATAATATTTTTGCAGATTCTCGTTTCTGCTGGGATAATTAGGCTTTGTTTTTACCGGAAGAGAACCTTCAGATTGTCAGGCAATTCAGATCGTCCAGCATAACTGCAAATTACAAAGTTGTTAATTTAAAATGACGTGAAGTCAGAGATGGGTTCGTAAAATGTTAAGTATTCTCTTACCCAGGATTCATGGTAATACAGACATAGCAAGCTAGAAACAATGCAATCACAATCATTTATTTCTAAAACTCAAGATTTTTGGCATTCGAAATCGATCATGCTGCAATGGTTTATTACCGGGATTCAATTTGAGTTCAGTTCCTTCAAAATTAAATATGACCAAATTGGCTTGAACAGCCCGGATAATGCACAGAATCTGCTGCGCAATTACGGAGAGTACTTCCAATTCGATTCTGTTAAATTCATCGAAGCACGCCCTAAAATGTCAAAAATACAATATTTCGATCAACAAATTCAAGAGCCAACGGCTGAGATTTCGAAAATACTTACCAGGCTCCACAAGACGCCAAGCCTTTGAAGAACTGCGGAGAATCATTAGAAATTAGGTCAAATTAAGTTAGAAGTATTCATAAATATATTATAATTACCTTGCCCATCGCAATATAATCCAAACCATCGGAACAATTGAACACGACGCATTGAACAGCGAGTGCCTTGGCCAAATCTTTTGTCGTTTCCGTTTTTCCAGTTCCGGCTGGGCCCTCAGGTGCTCCGTTCAGATGAAGATGATATGCACCGATAAGGGTTCGGTAGCAGCGATCCGTTCTGGAAGGTTTGTCGACTCAAATATTAGAATTTGAAGAATTTCTGAAGTCTATCGAATTTTCTCTTTTGCCACAGTCATTAAATTGGAATACTCGCAATAAAAAAATAGTGATTTACAAGGGAGTGATGACCAATCTGGGAGAGTTGCCCAAGTATTCGTAGGCATACTTGACAACTGAATTTGTAATTCTGACGATTACGTTGAAATCTTCATAATAGTATCTAGAAGAGATCAAAAGACTAACTTTAAATTGTGTTATTCGTAAATTTTAAATATTTATATTTAGTTTCTTTCCAACGGCTAACCTCAGCTGAGCCAACCATTTGAAATCAGTGTCTTGCTTCACATTCTGTCGAACCATTTCTTCAACCACGTCCCGAGCATGAACATCAATCGTTACGAGTGCTCCGAGTGTGATACGAGCTTGTTTCGACAAGTCGCCTCGGACAAGGGCCACAACGTCATTGATTTGTGTCTAAAGCAATGGGTCAATATTTTTAAAGGTCAACTTGAGCTTAAAGGTTGCTGGGATTCTTTAATTAATTGTACAGCTTACATTTTCCCTCTCAAGATAATCCTTGAGTCCGTTCCCAGAAGCCAACCCAAGAGCATCATGAACTTCCAACGTCCAGTATATTTGTGACACGCAGAGAACAACTTGACCCGCCCATTTAGTGACCCATTCCGATCGGGGTGAGTGACTGTAAGCATCTCTGCTATTGCCGATAACGTCTCGAACTGACATAACCATGACCTCTTCCACCTGTGATAACGGATTGGAATTTCAAAGCGCTGCTGCAGCAAAGAATCCAAGCCAATCCAATATTTTACCTGAAGCAGCCATTTCTCAACGCAACCATGAGCTTCAACCGTGTCAACCTGCTGACTGAAGTAAACCCGTTCACCTTCCGAACTGTACATGCCATGAATGACCAGATCCGAATCGAAATGAAGTTTACTGATCCCTTCAAAGCATTTCTTCAAATGAGGTTGGACACGGAGTGGATCCTTGGTTTCTGACAGGATTTCCAGCATTTCGTCATTGGACAGGAAGAAGAATCTGGAAGTCAGGTAGTTTCAATGATATAAAACACATTGATCGTTGATATACCTGGTCAGCAGTACCCGACGTACCTTGGGAAGAACAGACGCTTCTTCTCCAAGTAGGCATTCAAGCCCTTGTTAATTCGATCGAGCAGTGCTGTGCAATCCTGGAGTTTTTCGAGCAGACCAGGTTTACTTGCTGTTTCAACCGCATTCGTCGTTTCTCCAATCTCCGCCATAATGGATTTCCACGTTGCATCCACTTTCTGAAAGTCAAGACGGAGATATTGTTCAAATTCTGCATGTTAGCTGCATTTTTTCAAAGCTTTCAATTTACCTTGAACATACGACCTTCTTCAGGCATCTGTCGCATAATATCTTCAGATGAAAATACAGGTTCGAGGTAAAGCCATTGCGCTTGAACCTTGAGCCATTCTTCCAGTGTGACGCTCGAGCGTAGCAGAGCCGTTTCCCAAGCCTTGACTTTATCTGCATTAGCAACCCAAAATTAAGCACAGAACAACTTATACATGTAGTAGAGCCTCAACCTCAAAAGTGGCATACCTTCATGAGGCTTCACAAACGGTGATCCCTTCATCGTCTGTGTCTTTGTGATGTGATCATCAAGCAGGAGTTGAATTTCTTCAACTGACGCCAATATTTTCACACCAGTTTCCCTGAAAATGGAGTGAATTAGAGCCCACTGGATTCTAAAATTGCACTGATTTAATTTTCTCATACTTGTAACCACTCGTAGTCAATTTAGTGCTGTTCCAGTCTGCAATCATTTGATCAATTGATTTCTCCAGTGCATGTTCCTTACTGGCAGCATTGCTCACACTTTCGAATCTGTGGAAAATAAAGTAAAACTCTTAATACAAAATCCACTCAGAATATTCTCGTATTTAGCATACTTGTCCAAATATGGCTCCAATCCCATTTTGAGTAATTTTCTCAAAGAAGTCCCCGTGTCTGGCGTGACGTTGAAACCACACAATTCTGACATTTGGTCCCAATGACGTTGTTTGAGGCCAGGGTTGCAGAGGATGGAGATGACGTTGATGTAACTCTGTAAAAAGCACGTGACAATTTAAGAATTCTTTTGAGTCTGTTCCACAGTTACAGGTATTTCTGTATTTTTACTCGAAATTCCGTCAAAGATTCCAAAGCCTTGTTACAAATCTTGAGCGGAGGTGGAACTTGATCCAAATTGTCTTCGTCCCAAAGTAGACTTAAGGGAACGTGCTTGGCTTCTGCTTCCGTTTGCATTTGAGCTTTAATTCGATTCTTGAAAAGTTTCTGAAGTTTGTAAAGTTCCCTGAAACAAAAATTGATGAGCGTCAATATTTTTTTTACAACAGTCTATGATCTAGAACCTCACTTGTAATATTCATCAGTCTCCGCATCAATGGCTTCCGCACTCAATTTGAAATCTCCATCCATGTAAATTCTCTCTGCCTTTTGCCATTTGTGCGTTATCGTGAAGAGCTTTGTGTATGGATCCAATTGACCTTGAATCTCTGTAATTTCTGCAAATTGACTCTGCGTGAATTTGAATTGAGTCTCTTCATTATTAATCCACTCGATCCCTCTCTCCAGGGCTCTCACTCGGTTGTTTACATATTTCAAATCCTGAAAGAAGGAGTATTTTAAAATTTGAAGTCAAATTATCAAAAATCTTGGCCAAAGACACTTACCTCACAATAGTCTCCAACTTTGTTATAATCTCCATATCGTGCAAAGTCATCTCGAACTCGTCGAAGCAATTTGGTCAAATCTCTTCGCATTTCCACAATTTTTTGAGCAAGTCGTTCCTCAAATTCCACTTTCTTATCTTCGATCATCTAAACAAGAATAATGCAATTAGCACAGAGCAGAAACATTGAACCTATTAATTAGCAAAAATGGTTACAGGATCCTTTCCAAAGAAATCCCACAGAAATGCTTCCGGCTGCATGTAATTTGTAAGTTGATTTTTATAAAAATTGATCAAGAATTCGCACAAAACTCTCCTTACTACAATTCAAACTTACGATTGCACTCTTTTCAAAAACGGGTTGAATTTTCCGATGCCAAGTCTGGACAGTCAAAGCAGTTCTCATGTCAGAAACTCCGAAAAGATGGACGTCGAGAAGAGCAAAATGCTGTTTGAGCGATTCGATAACGTTTTCTTTCAATTGGGACAATTCCATGCCACGTGCATGATCAATGTATTCAACCAGTTCCATAAGCTCACAGGTTGTGGTCGGTTCTTTGAGTAGGGCGTGTTGCATTCTCTCAAATCCGTCACAAATTCTGAAAACAATAGCGTTCTTTGTTTTAGTGCTTTCGCCTTTTTCCGGTGATTTTTGGAATAGTCTCAGTAATTAGTACGATACCTTCTGTTCAGTTCCCGATATCGAGCAAGCAGGTCATTCAGAATTGTGTCGACGACATGAAGACTCATTTCATGTAATTCCGAGATCAAGTCTTCATTATTCATATGAACTCGTCCAAAAAAGAGATTCTTGGGAATTTCGGAACAGAGGTCCAAGTATTTCCTGTACCTCTGCACTTCCTTCACTCCTTCGTAGAAGTTGTAGTCCGGATTGGCAATATACTGCTGTGCATCGAAACGGGCTTCACCGTTTAGAATTGCGTCAAATTTTTCCTCTATAAAATACAGAATTAAATAGTTTAATATTCAATACTTGTTTGAAGCCTAACGAATGGTGAAGCACAGTTGAAGCTTACGAGTATCCACAATGAATTCATTTGGCATGAGGAGCCATTCCTTAATAATAGCTCCAAATCTAATATTGCATTCGTCCAGAAATGTAGGATGAAGTGCAATTTTGTACGGGCGGAAAATTGCACCTCGAGGTCGATAGAATTGACGAAGGTCAGGAAATTCTTGCACCGTGTGAACCATCTACAAAAGATTGTAATCTTCCTGCTACCCTCACCTTTGAATTGATTGAAATTTGGCAGTCGCCAAATATTTAGCATGACAAAATACGAACCTCATCAATGACTTTCTTGACACAGAACATCATGTCATTAAATGGCGGGTAGTAGGACACCGCATTTCCATTTTCCAGTGACGAATCGAGCAGAATCAACGGGAATTCTTCTGCGTAGTTTTCATAGGCTACCATCAGTCGAATCACTTCGGTCATTAGCAGTTGCTTAGCCTGGAAAAATGAATATCATACAAATTGCTGCCCACTTTTTCCACATTGCAGAATATACATTATTTCGGCAAACTTACGTTGCAAATAACCACATTGCCAGCACAATTGAGAATCAAATTCGCCTTCTCCGGTTTCAGTTGCTGGAGTGCTGGAGCATGGCTGTACATTTGCGTTATTGCAGTAATGAACTTGTGTGCATTGTCTTCACCCTTATTCCGAATCTCTATTTGCAGCAAATCCTTCATTTCGAAAGGTTTCATGATCTTCATTGCCCTGCGTAGTGTTAGAAGAATGTTAATTTTTATCAATACCAATGATCGCTATTGTGCTGTGGTATGGTGGAGGACGACTTACTTGAGATTTTTAATATCAAACAGTTCCTTATTCGTAATCATGTCCCGAACTTTGAGAAATGTTTTCCAAACCAATGGATACAAGAGTCGGAGGTCATGAAGAAGACTGGTCTGATGTTCCTTGAAACTAACGGCCCAGGGTGGAGCTTCCGTATATCTGAAATTCAAGGATGTAAAATTGGAATTTGCAATTTAGAATTTAGAATACTTCGCTTTGTTTACGTTTGACAATTTGAATTCAAAATACATATTCGCGCTCCACTCAAGGTCAAACAGAAATGTAGAATTTATCTAATACATCCGAAAGAATTGAACGGTTTTTAAATCAGATTTTAAACATCTGCATTTTCACCACAATAATTCGATCATTTAAGGAATTACTTACGGCGGATATCTCAACGGGATTTTATAGATATTGACATAGTCGTCTGGTGGTCGGATGACATATTCCAAAACTGCATCGTGCATTGTCTGCATGTAGAGCTCCTCAACCTCCTTGAGCAGGTTGTCGTACACTTCCCCGTACGGTCCAATCAGTTTCTTGGAAATCATCTAGAAATATACAACGCAACAAGCTAAGCGTAAACTACCTTCAATTTTTAAAGGCTCAATTAGCTGCATATATTTTATTTACTCCCATAATTTTCTTTCGCCATCGTTTATGAAGCGGATTGACGGGAGCAGCTCGAACACTGTCCCGTAGGAATTCCACATAGTCATCTTGATTCAGAAATGATTCCAAATCCGGCTTCTCTTCTTCATCTGCCAAAGCCTTGGCTCTTTTCTCCTTGAAGATTTGGTCACAAACTTTCGTCTTGGTTTTCTTGGCTCGACGAACAATAACGGAGTCATCTACTTCTCGTTTTAGAATATGTCCGTAGTAGCTGGAAACAAGGGATGGTTGAGTATTTATGGAATTGAGTATCTTATCGTTGGCGGACGAAATTCAGAAATAGAGAGAAAATGGGTTATTCCTCAGTTTCCAACGTAAAATGATTTTTTGATTTTGTTTTGGCTAATTTTAAAAGTTAATTTAATATACTTTCACAATTTCTTAACCATAAACCTGAAACAAAAGACCTATTGGTGTATTTGGGATTTGAGTTTATATAAATTATTTCGAGATTTTTAGCCGGCATCGAACCGATATTTTTTAAATTCAAAACTGCGGTAGTAATTTTAGATACCAATTTCATTGTAGGAGACTAAAGATATCTTTAATATTCAGTATTATGCGAAATAAATACGGATTGCTAGAATGAAAATCAAACTTAATAAT
>JAQFYU010001162.1:0-16195 GCA_034694905.1 Ceratophysella granulata | reverse complement strand
CGGTAAAGATTTTTCTCGGTAAAAAGTTCTCGGTAAAGATTTTCTCGGTAACAAATTCTCGGTAAAGGAGGAATACCCCATTGAGGGTAGGGCTGGTCTTTCTCAACGTTAAACGCGGTATGATGGTGTTACATGGAGATTAGAATTTGGAAATGGAATCATACACAAAATTTAAGTAGCATGTAAATAGTTATTTCTATTTCAGTAGGTATTGAGTACCTTGAATAACAATGCTAATTTCTGCAAGTTTACATCTCATTATCTCATTCGAACTCGTCGGCTGGGGAGAACTGTTACTTTACTGTGGGATTCGAAAATCGTAAAGTACCCGCAAATCGATAAATTCGTGCAGTTGTTCTATTAATTTGAATTTTATATAATGTAATTTGAGTATGATTTAATTTTCAATTTGATAAACCTTCAGGCCATTTGTGTCCATTTTGGTTGTTTTAAATTATTTTAAAAATCGGTCAAAATTAATGAAACAGGAAACAACCCTCGTACTACTCGAATCGGATTGATGGAATCATGGCTCATCATCATGCATGCCGGGCTCAGAAAGAAATCAATTAGTATACTGCACACAATGACCAGTTTATTTCTAAGAATAGTGGCGAAAGACAAGATGTGACTTATAAGTACGACTTCAGGACGCTATTTCTACTTTCTAATTTTAACATCCAGCCTAAACTAAAATTAAGTACATGTACTACCTGCTAACTATTCCACACACGCCACATCGAACTGACTACCCTTATCCACATAGTTAATAAACTAAAAACTAATTACCAATTACCACAACCAAAAAGTTCTCTTAAGTAAGTACCTTACAGTAAGTACAAATTACGTGAGTGAGTGGACAGATTTGGACACTTCTTCTGATTTAGAACATTAAAATCTACACCCAATCAAAAAATAATACAGAACTAAATTGCTTTGTCATCTAGATTTCTAGTAATCTATTGCAATTATTTTCCGTCACCCTAATTTTCATATAGTACAGAAAATCCCATCTAAAGTACCGAATTGCACACAATTAACACATTGACGACGACGGTGAGTACACTCTAATTATTTACCGAATTAGTTGAATCCCTTTTACACAACCGAGGTCCAATTTGTAACATTGAAATTAATACAACAAAATGAGGCTAGTAAAGAACTGGGACTAAATATCATGATGTTCTGTAACAGTTTACAACAATTATATTGTATTTCAACTTTAAGTCCTTTTTACATTACAAATCCGTTTCAATATTCAAACTTGAATGAAACAAAATATCATAATGACGAGATACATAATAGGTTCCTCATTTTTGTGCACACAGTTTAGTTGTTTGGAGTACAAATGTTAGCTTTCACGAAAGCCTTTGGCTTAATATGAGATTTACCAATATCATTTCAAAATCAATTTGGATTTACCTACAATATTTAATGAAACAATCTTAGGCCATTTAGGTAAGTTCTTAATTCTACTGAACCGTAATTAAGTACGTTTACATCTGTGTAGTAGTAGTGCAATATTCAGACACTCGAAATACCCGTTTAAAGCTAAATGCTGAAACTTTTTGGGGAAATGCCTAATAATTTGAAAATACGAATTATGTATTATCTTCATCGTTGAATATATGTGACTGAGATGACGGTAAAAAATTGGCCTAGAATTTTGTCAAGCTCATACTGTAATTCTTCAAATGCTGTAGTTCTGAAGAGGCACATACTTTTCTTAGGTTCTATGCTGTAGTTCTTAACTAAATTATCATAGACTATGCACTTTTAAGTAATTCTGGTCAGACAAACACATTGGTTTACCTAGTTGCCTTGCCACATCATCTGTATGTAATTTTTAACTAACTCCAAAACCTAATACAGAATCCCTACTTTATCATTAGGATACACGTACAAGAATTTACAATAGACTCAAAGCCTTGCCCTGCAATATCCAATTTGACATGGACAAGGAATTGATTACGTCAATAATTTCATTCCACTCTTCAAAATGCCAAATGAATTAATACTGATGCTGACAAGGATACATTTTACTTTGTTGAAATCAAATAGGAAACAAATTAGGTCACAGAGATCTGGTCAAAGGATATGGAAATATTTTGACAACATCACAAACTGAATTCATCCTTGGTCCTGTACAATGTACAATATACTAAAGTGCATAAAATATTTAAAAAATAAATCCTGACTCTGATTGTTCAACTTATAACCACCTGTAATATCTTTGAATATGTCCAAACGATAGTCTTCAACTTAAAGTACTGTAAATATCGAACGAAGATTAAATGGTTCCGAAGAGACCACAATTAATTCGCAGAGTGAGATCCAACAGTTACAAAAACACAAATAATTGTCGGAATCAGGTATGATAATTTCATACAAGAAATTAAAGCAATCAAATGATTAAAATATACCCACCATTAGAATTTCGGTTTTCATTAAAGCTATGTAGGGAATGAATGTACTACAAAGTCCGCAGATCTTTCTAATTTTTACCTCAGATTGTTGGAACTGTGGCCTCTGTGTGCTCATTTATAGGAATGTGCGTTTAATGTTATGGGAGGCAGTGTAGAGCTTTTCACGAATGAAGGACTTGACAGGTTCGTAGACTTCAGTTTGGAAAAGTTCCACTTCCGGAATTCGTCTCATCCGTTGACAAATATCAACGTCCACCTCGATAGCCAGAACTGCGACGCAGAGCAGAGCGATCAAAACACAAATCATGCAGACAAGGAATACTTTCCACATGGAAAGAATGATTCGTTGCTGCTTCCCAACTGACTTCCCATCTTTGGATGTGGCTGAAGACGAAGTAGACACTTGGTCAATCTTGCTCTCTCGAAGCAAGTTATCTTTCTCCCCAACTGAATTCTCAGCTCCTTCGGATCCAGACACAGGAAAGAATGCTATCAGTCAATCACAAAATAAAATGAATTAGAAGTAACCATGAATGGATTTAGTACAAGGATTTGTTTGCAATCGCACACCGCACTCCTATATCACAACATATACAATGCTGACTGAAACCAGTAACATAGCGACGTTCGATGGTGGCGAAAGTCAAGCTAAACGAGACGAATTTACAGAAGCATTTCCGATATTCCCGACACCTTGTCGTCACCTTTTCGTTTTCTGCAGTAAATTAGGGGGTGAAGGATAGCATATACATATAACATGTAACAGGTTTACCGTAAACCGTAACCGAATATAGTATCTGATATTGCATATTGCTGCATCATTTACTATACTACAGTAGGCTCGATGCTGATGATGGGTTTAGAGTTTTTGAGCTCAAAATTCAGCAATTAATTAACCCTATAGGTACAGTACGCGCCTGGCAGTTCTCCCAACCTTGACTGTCCCAGGACTCACAGGAGTCTAAACAGGTTACAAGTTTCAAGTTTCCTGTTATTTAGACTCACTTATGACGAGTGTGTATCGGGAACTGCAGTTGTCAGGTTATCCTACACACTGACAAAAAGTCCCACTTTGGCGATTAAATCCCAGCACACACGGATGAATTTAAAGGGAATTAATAGGGAAAATCCCGAATAAATTAAATCCGATCACATCACAGTGGGATTAATGGGAATTAACGGGATTTGTTATGAAATCGGTTTTTTAAAATTTGTTTATCCTCGATTAAATACCACTACAACCCTTCCCCATTAAATTACAATCCCATTAAATATTAAATCGCGGACAGTGACTCTGATTCTGATTCTACACACCAATATACCCTAAGGTGAATACACTTCTAATTTAATACAATTAAGTCATTCTAATCTCTTGTCCCTCCAACAAAACAAACCTGTAGTATGAAAAAGGTATTTGTACTTACAAAAAAAGCGAGCATTGAAGAGTGAAATGTGAAAATAAATACAAAAGTGATAGTTGAGACGTAGGCAAATAGAAGTAGCAGTTAGCAACGAAACAGCCATGTTAGTAAAATAAGATAAGCCATGCAAAATTAAAACCTACCAATTGTTTCATCCTTATTCAAAGAAACAGGCTCCATATCCGCCATAAGTGAGGAAGTGTTAGAAAGAGTGTCTCTAGCGTTACTTTGATGAGTCAAATTAGAATTAGAGAGTGTAGACTCAAAGTGTGAAATTACGGTCGTTCCTTCACCTTTCTCGACAGTCAAACTTTCGGAAACCTTTATGTCATCATTCAGTTCTTCCAACAAGGTCATACTTGGAAAGGAAAAGGTGGTTGGAGGTTCAAGTGCAATTATTAGGTCAAGGTCAGTGTTAGTAGCAGCGGTGTCAAGTGAGGAAGGAGTCAATAGTGAAGCAGGATCCTTGACATCTTCGACTTCTAGGTCTGTCATTTCCGACTCAGTGTTGTTTGTAGTTTTATCAGTAATGCTGTCAAGACTGTCAACTATATTTGGTATAAGTTCCATCGGCGGAACAATATTTGCCAATTTTCTCGTGTTCTTGGTTTCTACTTTATCTAGTCTTTCGCTGGCGCTAAACCCATTGACAATCGTTTGCTCATTTAGAATTGTGGTGGTAGAAGTCATTTGACTTTCCATTTCCTTGTCAATCTGCGGCAAAATTCCAGATACTTTTTTCTGTGGTACTTGAACAGTCTTTGGGATGTCTGTATGGGCGGAAGGGCAGGTTTCATAAGAGCTATCTGTAATTCCATTGTTCACCACAGATTTATCACAGATGATTTCGTAACTAGTATCAATGGCACTGCCTGGAACAGTGCTTAGTGGTTCAGCGTGTGTAATCCCTTTCAAGGCCTGTCTGTAAGGATCCTTAATTTCGCTTTCGAAGAAATGCGCTTCTTCTGACACGGCATGAGGAATATCAATTTCGGACTCATGCTCTTCTTGTATACAAACGAGTAGTGTTGATGGGCTTTCACGAAAAATAGGTGACAGTGACAAGAACTCACTTTGTCCATTTTCAACTCGGTCTCCGCCACCTCCCTTGTCAGTTGATTCGATCTTCAATGTTGTTTCTCCATCAGAGCTTAGCTCGGCCCCCGTCAACGCTTGGTCTACGACTTCTACTCAGGAATAACCAAAGTGAAGCAAAAACGAAATAATAAATTCATCAAAATATTGTGCGAAGCGGAGAAAATACAGCTGAGGAGTTCAGCCATAAATATTTCAAATAAATTCGCCACTTAGCTAAATTGTTTGGCAAAATCGAACATTGGTTCGCATGCAGCTATCAACTAGCAACGTGCGTACAATGCGTTTAATAAATAATTGCAATTCCTTCTTTTTTTACCGTTAAACTATTCCCTGAGAAGAATATTTTAGAATTGGAAATCATACCTTTGTCATCGTCGCGTGGAGAATCTTCCTCCAAGACTTCAAGAAGCGGAAGCGTTTGTTCTGGACAATACGGGGAAGACAGGGACGCCAGAGGAAGTGAATTCGAAGAGCCAAGTGTTGGAAGTCCACCTTCGTGTCGTGTGCTCTCTGACGGAGCTGAGTGGTTTGACCTTGGCAGACTTCCGTAGCCTAGAAACCGCAAAATTAGGTTATTGTTATGTGTTGAATCAATGAGCCCTGACACTGACATAATTACGCAAAATATGGTATCACTAACCCAATTGTAACGGGCTATGCGGCAAACTCCTTGTTTTGTTCCTCTGAAGCGAGCGGTAGAGCGGAGTTCTTTGAATAACTCCGTCACTTGCTCGTAGTGGTCCTGGGTCATCCAGTATTTCCCTTTGCACTTTTCCTGAATACCGGAATCTTGAACCAAAAATTCCTCCACCACGGACAGAGCTAGGAATTTCTGTTGCACTCCCGCAGCTAAAAAGGGTATGCTATTCTTAACTGGAACTTTGCTTAGTAATTTGAGTACCGTGTGATGAATGAATAATAAAATATATTCTAACTTGAAGAAAAGTCGCTGTTCCACAGCGCATCTCCAGAGATACTTGCACGAGCTGGAAGTGTGGCACTTGAATCCAACAGTTTCCTTCTTCTAAATGATCACAACGAAACCAGCATTACTTTTACTACATGCCATCACGACTCACGACTACCAAAATTCATTGCGATACGCGTGCGCGTCGAAAGTTCAGTATAAGTTATTTAAGATATGCGTACTTACTTTGTTTCTGGAATCCTCAGCAATGGAGACATGGATGATAAACATCTTGGCTTCAAAATTAAGTTTCGTGATCTGTGGCCATTTGAAGTGGGTTGACTTCTTGGAACCCTGGAAAGTACTTATTCCGGTGTGGTTTATGCCCACAAATATTTGCTCCCCTTGTTGGTCCTGTAGTGAGTTTGGAAGAGCAAATTAAGATTTGGACTTAAATACTTGCACTATGAAGATAATTACGATAGGAACAGAGAGTAAGCGGAAGCATACAATGGTGTTATAGACGGATGCATTAGATAGAGATAGACATAGAGTTAACTAGAAGTCGTAGGTAACCTACGCAATAGATTGGTGTGTTCTTAATGGGGAGCCATTTCAGCTTCTTCACCTTGACTATAGACTAGATGAAAGTGAAAAATAAAATAAAAATAGGATAGTAAACAGTTTTAATGATTAAGTACCTACTAAAACAGTCTTCAATTACTCAGCAGCTCATTCTCATCCTCACCAAATTCAAACACACCAGTACTACGAGTATTAGTTATTACTAGGCGTTATGCCGCAACGGATAGTAAAACCAGAAGAGAGTATTAAAGTTAACTGTTTGACCTACTTTACAATTCAACGCGCTGCGAGCTAGAAAATAGAAGAGGAGCAGGGTAGCAGAAACAAATGAGCAACGTAATAATTGTAATTACTACTTCTAATATTCAGAGCAAAGACGCAAAGAGAACAATGTCTACAAAAATAAAAAATGCTACATTTCAGAATTCACAATTTGAAACAGTTATAAATATAGTACAGAAGCATAAATAATCAAGACGTTCCCAACGCACATCGGACTCAAACAATCAATATTTAAAGACCTAGTCTTGTACAGGTCAAGCTCAATTACTATGCAATACCTTGACAGGATGCGGGTCAATTCCGTACGTATCAAGCGATTGTGCTTTTTTCAGAAACAAGACATCAGCCTCTGAAGCTGTCACTCCTTTCAACTCTGGATGCAGTTCCATAACTTTTTCTTCAAGTTCTGCTGTTTGTCTTGCCACCAGCTCGTACTCGGCAACGTAGTTTCCAGTGTGAACTTCCGGGTTGTAGTCACCCAATTCCGCTGTTCAATTTGGCAAGCCGTAATTTAGATTTATACAGCTTTAATATTTAACATACCCCTTTGATTTGATATTTTAGTTAGCATAAGCTTAAGCTTACACTGAATAATGTACGAAGAGAGCGTGGCCATGTCAGATATAGCAGAGTAAAGTCTGCCATGCAAAATATCCCGTCGTAATTGCAGGACAAGCTGGTACCGAGTCACATTTTCCTTCAACAACATGGGGTCACTAGGGTAGAATTTGAACCTCAGACATATGATGAACGGGGTCATTTCTGGAAATAATTAAAATATTCATTAAATTTTTTCATCCCCAACACTAGTGACTGACATTCATTCCCAGAGTGGCTACACGGCAATAGTAGTAGTGTGATGATTATACAAGAGTGGAGACGTATTCGAGCGTAACATGCATGGGCGATGCTCACCTTTGAGTTGCTTGGTGATAGATTTCCCCAAGTCCATCCAATGCTGTGAAAACGAGAGCAAACGGATATGCGATAATACATCATATCATAACCTAATCATCCCAATGTATACAATTATAAGAGTAAAAAGTAGGGAATAATGCAACTTTATGGTTGCATAATCCCCACTTCCAGTTTCATACGAGACAGACAGAATAGTGTAAGTTTATCGTGAAACGTACAATTTGCAGTGCATATTCTTTTCATTATACGTTAGCAATGAAACTTTTTTATACCTTTCCTTAGTTTTTGACGTGTGTGATTATTGATCATTATTTCAATTGAGTTACTCAATATTTGGTAGTTGCTATTAACAAAAATAATTCCATATCCATATACTGTATCCCACTTATTACCCGTTGTTTATTGGCGTCAACATAACGGAGTCCAAAGTAATCCTTTTCGGCAATGTTCAGCTGACGACACACATAGTCCATCAAATACTGTCCTTTGTGATGGGACTAAAAAAAGTAAAAAGAACATTAGACCTTGCTTACGTACGAAGCACAACGCGGAGCACTGCGCTATTAATTAATTAGCAGAACCCAAATATACATCATCTGTCATCTTTAGTCGCATACCTATGCTAATGCTACATGCTACGCTGCACCAACCACTGAACTAACTGTAGCTTCTTTGTCTCTGTATAACCTATTAAAAGCGGTACTTGGACAAGAAAATATTTCTTTTCGCAATTTCTGTCTTCTGGATAGGCGAGAATAACTACCGTTGTTTCACTCAATTTATCAATTTATATAAATGTACAGTACATACTAGTATCAAAAGTGTGGTTTGAGTGCTCGCTTGCATCCAGTTTGCTATAAAATATGTATGTATATTGTGTAAAGTAAATATACATATAATGTGAAATTCCAGATTCCAGACGCCAGTATTTCCAATCTATGTACAAGATTTCACACGTAAAATGCTAAACTAACTTTAGGACAATATTGCAATTTATTAAGTCATTCTTGTTGCTCCTAGAATTCATACGGCGTAAATAGATAATAGTCTATCAGTTTCGCTACTGTCGGCAAGCGAAGATCGGATTGATTTGATAGGTATTCGTTCTCCCTCCTCCCTGTCTGTTTCTTGCAGATTGCTTAATTCAGGATTCAGGCATAAGCTAACAGCTAACCACACATCACACATTGTGCGCGTGACGGATATGGGATGTGAACTTGACTTCACGGTCAGGGTCAGATAGCAATAGCAAATAAAAAATAAATATATACACAATTAAAGAACTGATTGTCATTAGTAATTAAGCATATGCACATTATCAACTGTGCAAAAAAATACGGCCCACGCTCGTGCTGAAGACACATTTTGAGTCTGTGTGAATAGTGTGAAAAGTAGTAAGAAGTAGTATGCTAGGCATACATTTTCGCCAATATGTTGCGGCTGTGGCTAACAGCGTACAGCTACAGCTAGTAAGAACTAAGAAAGTACTTACAATAGTACCGTTCGCTTTCTGAAATCAACTTTTATATTTCACGTTATGTTATGGCTGTCTCAAATATTTGATCCATATGAGCACACCAGATATCTACGAACTTGGAACTTGGTACTTAACTTGAATTAAGTACAACAAAAATTTCTGAAAAACAACAGCCCTATTAGTGACTAAGGAAAATCTCAAGCAAGCAAAGTACTGTATGATTATTTCAAGCAATGTTGAGGCAGGTGCTTCGTGCTGTACTGGTTAACTTTTGGCTAGGTTTTACGTTGGTTAGGAAAAAGCATGTCGAAACGCTCGAAAAGGACCTATTAACATCTTCGTTGCATTGTCTTATATTATGCCGTCAAATTTAATGAATTCAACGAGAAATGTCAATTAGTGATTCGTGTGATATTGTTGTGCACCGGGATATCAAGACCAATGCGGTTGCCCCTATCTATTTTTTTTTAGAGAAACTTAATTTTTAAGCTGTGACATTTACAATAACTATGATTGATATAACGCAATATTTCGTTGTTTGGATGAGCAATAATCGCCATTTATTTTTGTCAAAACTAAAGGCGATGTGAAACTAAAAACCACCAAAAACAAGTCGCAAGTTAACAATGATAGTTTTCGTCCAGGGTCACCTACATTGAAAACAAACGTAATTCCAGGCTAAATCGCTCGAGACACCTATCTAAACAAGTACTACAAATAACATGTGGTTTCAACTCGAAATATATGAGTATCTCCGAAGGCTGATGGCTTAATTATGTTATTGGATTGAGATGCGACACCAAACAAATGCAAGTCGATATGCACACCTATTCTTGCTAGTGAGTGAGCTCATCCAATTATACTGTCCATGTTATTGCAGTTTATTTAACATATCGTACGTATTCATATGAAGTGCTATGTGGTAGTATTCACTTCCACTCGCAACTCGCAAGCGGAATGTCATGTGGTAGGCTAAGCCTAAAAGGGAAGCTTTTCGAATTTCGATATCAAATAGCTAAACACAGTTCATGTAAGTACATGGCAAACCACATTGCATGTGGTCTCTTCAATTTCAATGTCATCGCATCGTATCGTAACGTAACTCGGGTCCAAAATTCAATTATGATATTAGCTCTTGCTCTCGCACCCTTGCCTTTGCCTTCTGTTCGATTTCCAATACTACTTACTACAACTGGAAGCGCCCGTTAAAGTCCAACGTCCAATGTCAAATGTCATTACTTGAGTGTGAGTGTATTCATTCAGCGAATGCCACATGTATGAACAATGAATACAAAATGCACTTTCGTAAATGTAATAAATAGCTTATATAAACCTTCTTCAATAAATATTAGCTTCCCAATTCCAACTGAAAATGGGAAGTCTGAAACCTAAAATTATTAAACTATGCACTAGCTAAATTACAGTACTTACTTATTTCAATTTTACTTTCAAACAACATTTAGTTGATAGTCTGTGCAATTTCAACTTAAAAGTAAGACAATTATCAATTAATACTCGCTTTGCAGTAAATACGTATTATACATACAACGATAAATTGTATCACACGTTGTACGTCTGCGTTCGTTAATTTAACCAGGGACCCCTACCACTTATGACTTACCGTACCCCATACCCGGAAATGAAACCTACTAATAGGAAATATAAAGTATATATTGTATGTATATAAGAATTATCAATACTCACCTGAAAATCGACTTGCAGAACCTCATTGTCATCCAACAGGCGAATCGTAACTTTCTGCGAAGATCCAGATCCCATTTTAAAGCTGTTTCTTCTAATCATGGTGGATTTTGTATGGTTGCAACAACCCAGGCAGGATGAAACCAAATTCGATAAACGCGACGTATTTAATTGATTTTTCTTCCAATCATTTACACGTGCTGATCATCAGTAGTCTCTCTGAAAAGCACAACAAACCAAATTTGACATATCAAATTTCTGAAATCAGATATGTCAGAAGTCAGAGCAAACAGGAACAGCTGATGTCGATGACACTCATTCAAATGCAGGATAATAGTTGAAACTAATTGTAATTTACCTGATCTGTTTGTTTTCACATTATTCACGAGGAGGAGCAGGAGCAGACATCCCAACAATAACACCAACTAATGACTGACGACTGACTGAAGATGAACACTGAACACAGACACAGACAGAAGTATTCAGCTAGCTCCAGCAGCTAAGCTCTTCTCCCCATCCCCACACACAAACACACACTACTACTGGTTCAGAAGACCATTATAAAACTAGACAAAACGCTAAAAGCTTCACTTCACGACAAGAAGAGTGGTGGGTGAGAATGAGAAGTGTTTGGCTTTTGTGCATAGCTTGAAAATCCACTGCTCATCCGCGAACGGCTTTTACAACCTCTTTTTCGTTGGTATATCAATTATTTTTGCTAAATCAGCAACAACAATCGCTGACGCTGGCACCGGGACGAGATTTGGCTGTTTGTTTCGTTATTCAAGTGTAAAGCATATATACAAAATAAAAACACTTTGGGACTTGTGATTGAGGTGGGACAATTAATTTACCGTTTGCAACATTACAATATTTTTTTTTGTATTTTGAAGTTGAGCAGGTGAAATAAAATATATTTAAATTTGGTAGTTACAGAATCTTTAATATATGTTTCACTTAAAATGTATACACAAAGTGAACAAGGATAATTAAAAATTAAGAATTTCGTAAAATTTTAGATGCTGGTGTTGTAGGTAGCAAGTAATTTGTAATTTATACGAACCAAAGTATTTAACACAGCCACATGCAACATAACATAAATGAAGTGGGAGGGATGCCATGTCTGTCCATCTCCAGAAAAATCTCAATGTATGTAAAAATGATCACAAATTATACAATGATAAATCAACATCTCCAGAAACAAACTGCAATCGGTGCTGCTGGACAAATAAATTATCGTAATACAGGATGGAGCAGTGTGCGTGCGTGAGATGCAAAAGCGCCGAGTCGAGAGCCAAAGTAACTGTGGCTTTTCAGATGCAAATTCAGATGATTTCATTTCCTGCTTGCTTCATTTCGCCAAAAACAGGCTGCAGAAGCAACCCATATACCCACCCACCCAAGCAAACAAACGCAACTCTGACTGAAACTGAATAGACCA
The DNA here is from genome assembly GCA_034694905.1 of Ceratophysella granulata. Taxonomy (NCBI): domain Eukaryota; kingdom Metazoa; phylum Arthropoda; class Collembola; order Poduromorpha; family Hypogastruridae; genus Ceratophysella; species Ceratophysella granulata. The sequence goes on along the minus strand of JAQFYU010001162.1, from coordinate 3,939 downwards.
GGCAGAAGAGGCTAGACTTCACGCTTCCTTTGCCACTATTTCAGACTTGGAGAACTCCGATGCACTGGAGGGAGATATCAGCTAAAAAGCACTATAATATTTGGTTCATAGAGAAAGATGGCGTGATTTTAATATTGGTCTAGAAATCTATGTGTGTATGTTTTACAGTACTGATTGATTAGTATTGTAGTATATGTATAGTAGTGTATGATGAGTGGACAATTTTAAGAAGCATTCGCTCGTGCCCTGATTCCTGAATTCTCTATTCCGAATTTGGACACTTTCATTTCAAAATTTGGAAATTAGAAGTGTTAAACGGTTGAGTTTTACTTTACCGGCAGAGATTCTTTCCTCTAGGTAAGTTAGGTTTGCCGAAACGCGCGGCTAAAATAAAACAGGCTCTGTGTGTTTCCTGCCGGTAAAGTAAAAGTCAGCCGTGTTAAACTATAAATTAACAACGTTGAACATTTCGATATGCTGAACAGAATCCTGCCCTGGATTTAGAAATAAATTGTACCTAATGAAAAATCCAAAACTCACAAAAAACCTGAGGTGACCATATTAAAGTAATAAATAAATAAAACATCGAAAAATATTTAATGTTAAGTAAAAAATTCTTAACAATTTCATTAAACTTTAAATCACAGGTTTTCTTTTCGATTTTAAAATGAACTGCAAATACGAAGTTTAATTACTGTCCCTACTGGTAACTAATTTGTAGCACCTCGCTCGCCAAGGTCAAAACCTTCGGTGAATTTAAGTTTAATGTTAAGAATTTTTTACTTAACATTATATATTTTTCGATTTCTATTTATTTATTACTCTTAATATGGTCACTACCAGGGCAAATGGACTGTTTGTTGTTTTCCTTTGCCTTGGTCACTACATCATCTCAGGATTTTTGATTTGATTGACATATTTTTGAGCTCCTCGTGTCATGCTCGGGACAGATCCGGAATTTCAGGTAGATCAGAATGACGTTGAAAAAGTTGATTTTAAGCAAATGCTCTGGTATTACCGTGGAACATGGAACGTAGCGGCGAATATGCGTTGTTTATTGTTTACGGTATGCCGCATAATTTCGACCCCGCCCGCCCGGTACCATAGTCTTCTACATACATAGAAACCTTTAGACATGGGCCGAATCTTGCCTGCATAAAAAAAATCAAATGCGGGAGAGCGAACAAACCCCCAGGGGAGGTACACCAGTTTCGAAAACTACACTCATTCCCCATCAATTTGCATACCTAGCACTTCCAAGTACCCCGAACCCCGAATAACTTCAAGTCAAGAACCTCTAGGGTCATATCATGAACATTCGTTCCCGGGGAAAATTCGCCTAGGACAATTCGCTCCTGAAAATTATACTCCCCAAAATTCACTACCGCAAATATTGTATCCCACAATAATTAAATCCCGGAAACCTCGCCCGCATACAATACCGTAATATGTACAACTACATATTAAAAATCGGTTAAAGAAATTTTCGAGGCATCACGGAAGCCTCCTCAACCATTTCATCATCTGGAAGCACAATTACATTACGCTTGTCGCTGTCGCCTTCAGTAATTATTATTGTTTGTCCGATTATGAAGAAAAGAAGATGAGTTGACTTCGAATTTAGAATCGAGAATCATGTCTATAAAATAAATTCATGTCGGAATTATATAAGGATTGGGTATTCGATAATATCGATCAAACTGGGCTTTTAAACATTCAATCTTCCTGCCTCCTTTGTACTCATACTAGAAGTAAATTGTAAATTAAACGACTACAATTTCTATTTGTTCAGAGGTCTGGAGGAATTTTGTCATGTCAGACGATGATGACCTATACTCGTCATTGGAAAGTATCGAAATTCCTCACGAAAATCCTAAAAGTTCACTTTCTTGGACTGAACAAGAAGCTTCTGGCCGAGGCAAACAATTGGATTTTGAAGACGACTCATCTGATGCAGTTTCCTCAAGCGCATCAGAAGCAGAAGAGTGGCAAGGTCGGCCCGACTCTCCAGACCTTCCACCGGAATACTGGCAAGTTCAGAGACTTGTAAAATACATCAAGGTGAAAGCATTGGTGAAAGCAGTCAATTCTCAATTTAGGCTCTGTTTCAAATGGTAGTATTAATATCGAAAATATTTCTTCCTTTGAACTTGAATCCTAAATCCAGGCTGGAAATCCCACAGCCACAATAATTGCTCTTTCGTCCTTACGGGATTTTCCGTTGGAAAACAGATTTGTGCAATTGGCAATTAAGGATTCGGGTGGGCTGGAAGTTCTGCTCAACATTTTGGAAACGGATGAAAGTCCATGCAAAAGAGCGTCACTTATGGTTATCAAGGAAATTACAAGCAGTCCAGAGATCAGCAGGAGCATCTTTAACATGCGTGTAATCTGAATCTGACTGAACCTTTCACTTGCTCCATTTTTAGTGGCATTTTTAAAATCCGGTTTACCGGCTATACTGAGCATATTCGTTCTCGTAGGGTCTCGAAACACTGGTCAAATGCTTGGCGGATCCGTCCAAGGAAATTAAAATTCTCACGGCTGAAACAATTTCCAATATTTGTAAAATCAAGAAAGCTCGTCGAGCGATGAGAAAGAGTGACGGAATTTCCCGGCTTGTAAGTGAAATTGAAACTTGTAAACTACATTAACATGAAAGTAGTGTCGGATCCCCGTCTTTATACTCAACTTTTTTTATAATCGTTGAACACTTTAGGTGGACATGCTGGACTTTGAAAACGGAAGCTACAAGAGCTATCCTCCAGGAGGTGAATGGGATTTTGATGTTCCAAGATACGGTGGAATGGCGTTATGGTCCCTGGCAAAGTCAACGAAGAACAGAGAAGCAATACGACGTGCTGGTGCAATTCCAGTGTTGGCTAAACTGATGAAGACCAAGGAAGTGTCGGTGATAATTCCGACCGTTGGAATTCTACAGGAATGCGCTTCTGAGGTTTGCGAATACAATACAACGTCTTTTTGATCGTAATTATATGCGGCATGACTAATCTAATCATCGTCGAATTTATTTTGTCGTTGGCATCAACCTTAAAATGTTTCATGCATAATTTATATTAAGACTAAATAATTTGTAGCCAGAATTTAGATCCGCGATTTGCAGAGAGGGACTACTGGCCGATTTCGTCAGTGGTTTACAGAGCTCAAGTTCTGAACTCGTGCAGTTCTGTGCGAAGGCAATTTACATGGTAAGACAAATACTCATAAATCAAGTATACAATCTGTGTATTTGTGGAATGCACAATATCTAATGGTATATGGTAATTTTTTCTTTGGACAATAGTGTGCAGAAGATGAGAAATCCCGAAAAATTGTATTCGAGCTCAGAGCTATTGACCCCTTAATGTCAATTATTCAAGATTCTAATTTAAGGGAAAACAAGGTAAGTTATATACTCGTAAATACGTAATAGCCAAGTGACATCACCACTATTTTTACTTGCTGTAGCTTTAAAACTACTGGCAAGTTGCAATAAGTCCCCGAAAAAATAAGTAGTAGATTTGGTTCAAAAGTGTCAGTGCATATGTTAGGATCAGGTCAGAGCCCGGAAGAATACCCGAAACTTTCCTCAAAAATTTTGAAGATCGAAAGATGAACTTCTACCTAGGCTAGCATGACCTAAACTACTCAATATTGGCTTGTGCCGGATTGGTTAAGGTTGCTAATTTAATAAACGCCACATGCTATAGTGTTTCAGAACCTTTGAAAACCTCCGTCACTCAAACCTAACCTTAGCTGCATTAAGTATGCTGTTCTTTAGCATTTTGGCTACGTAATTGCGCTTAAGAAGCTGAATATAAAGCCTGACAGTAGTACAAAGTAGAAAATGATATTTCAATAAACATACAAACAATACGTAGTCAATTGTTCCGAGGTAAAGAATTATTGAATGGAGTACATGTAATATGGTCATTGATT
>JAQFYU010001161.1:0-16214 GCA_034694905.1 Ceratophysella granulata | reverse complement strand
GAGATTAAGCTGATAAGAACAGATACTACACCTAAGGTTTAAATCAAACAAAACAAGCAATTAGAGACCAATTAAACATTTAAAGTTAAAATAGGAAGCGTTAGAATACAGAGACTTACTTTGATCTTAGCCAAAAGGCCGAGAAGCGATAACTTTGGTCGGTTTTGGGGCCTTCTTATGGACCTCAAAGCACAAAATCTTCATATCAACTCGACATAAATACTTAAATAACATTGCAACATTAAAAATTAATAATATTTTGACCATTGCGACCCCTAAAGAAATAAATTTTACTTCAATGTTTGAATTTTAATCATCAACTTCCGGTCAGGATTTCGAGAAATTTTGAAAAAACTATCAAATTTATGACGTACCACATCAAAAGGATTCAGAGAGATCGGATGTACATGTGGAAAAATAGGATAAGTTGAGAAATCAAATTTTAGACCTCTGTTCGCACAAGTGTCGAATTAAAGGCTCTGGGCTTTTATATAAATGAGTATAACTCTGTAGATTGGACCATTTCGAGCAAGTTAACTCGTTCAATCAAAAGCTAAATCTATTTCCTAACCATTTTTGAATCTTAATCATGGTTCAAAATTCAAAACATTGCAGAAATTTCGAATTTTTCAGAAATATATTTTTTCCCCGTTTCCGATCTCATTACTCGGTTTATGAGTTGAAGGCCTTACTAAAATCGAATATTTCCTCCATTTATTGGGTACAAATCACTGAGATATCTAACTACAACGGAGTAAAAATATTTTTAAAATCATATTTTGCATTTTAATTATAAAATTTTACTCAAATTCTGGCTTAAAATTGATTTTTATCAAAATTTGGAACATGCCGCATCGAATGTAATAAGAGATTGCATAGATTCGTTCCATTTTTTGTGGGAAGTGGGAGTGGAATTAGGAGGCATGTAATCTTGGATGTGGAATTTGAGCTTTGAAGATTCCAAACACAAAGGGAAAAGTCAATACAAAAAAATTGTTATGCAGCATTTATAAGGTGCTATACATTCACTGCATTGCTCATGGCCATGGCTCATCATGGGAGAAGGGCAGGGGATGGATGAACGATGAATCAGAGGATATAGCCGTAGTACACCCTTCTTGTACATTGCGTACTGCTGCACCCACGTCAAAAAAATAAACAGAAAAAGGCTGAGTTGCTTCGCATTCGCAAATACCCCAGGAATTAAGAATTAGCTAATTTCAATTTGGGATTGGAACAAGGGTGCAGCTACTTCGTTTTACTCGGCCATAATCTGAATCTGTGGCAGCGGAAAAGAAGAAAGAGATCAGAGGTCAAACGGACATTTTGGACGTACATTCAAAGAAAGAAGAGGTAAGATTTACAATTACAATACAAGGGATTATGAAATAGAAAGGATTATTAGTCATAGTCAGACAGATGAATCGAGATCAAGGATGAGGATGAGGATTGTATTTTGTGTTTTGTTACTTACTAAACCCCACAGCCTCAAGTCAGGTATAGGAGGGAGGGATGAGGGATTCAAGGTAACAGGAGGTGGTATCGGATCGGGTACCAGGTCCAGGTTCTGCGACATGTGATATGCTCATGATTCCAGATTCGGGCTGCATAATATCTATATATTATTTATTTATATTGTGATCTATGATTCACTAAACATTCCGCTTAAAAGCGGAATTTACCGTAGCTTATCAATACATTTGACAAAGTATAATGACGTACTCGTACTGTGTATATAATGTATTGGATTTTTTGTCGTTTCAGAGGCAAGAGGTTGGGTTCCAGAAAGAATCTGGGATCTGAGTCACCACCACCGGAGAAAGTGCATCATCCAGTTCAGTTCGAAGTAACAGAATTCTTGGGCGAAGAATACAGTAAAAGCACTAAGGAACGGGTACGGTGGTCCCTGGACCCTGGACCACGCTCGAAACTGGTTTGAAGAAGGAACAACAGGAGAGGAATGTCAAGTCTGAAATTCGGTAGGTCAAGCCATACATCATATCATAACATAAGTACTTACTTACGGTCAGATTAGAACGCTCTCTGCTGTTAGGTCGAACTGGTGACTGGCAACTGACCGAATGTTCTTCAGAATTCAGATGCAGATTCAAATTGCCCGAATTTTCCGATCGGAAAATATTCTGACACCCAGAAACCAGCAGCACACATGAAATTAACTGAATTTATTTGCCGATTTTCACTTGACGTGAAGTGACGAGATATTTATTTCGTTTTGTAATGTTCTTCATTTGTAATTTTTTGTGAGTTAGAAAGGGCTGGAACTTTGTATTTATCCGTTCTGTCCCAGCGGCTTTTAAGTTTCGACAACGATAAAAATTTATATTTAAGTGTTTTAGCAATGTCCTTAGGAAGGTAGCTGTCTTTAGAACACGGCTCTTTGAGCATCAAATAGAAATACATGCAATATCATACTTCCATTTCCATTCCATTCTTCAATCTGTTCTGTGTTTAGTGTAGAGTTTGTAAATATGAAATAATCATACATATATATTCAATCATTCAGGAAAAGGACAAATGGACGAATTTTGTTATGTGATTGCCAAGTATGACTACACTGCTCAAGGTGCACAAGAGCTGGATTTACGGAAAAACGAAAAGTATCTTTTGCTAGACGATTCAAAACATTGGTGGAGGGTTCAGAATGCAAGAAGTCAGTCCGGATATGTTCCCAGCAACTATGTCAAAAGGGAAAAGCCGTCTATTTTTGACAGGTATGATTTACATGACCTGTCTATGTCAACTCCCATTATTTGCCGTAGATGTTGATTTACTAATGCCTTCTAATAACTTTTTTAGTATTAAGAAGAAAGTGAAAAAGACATCAACCGGTTCAAAGACATTGCCAAACTCACCTTCCAGAACAATTGAAGTTCCACCGGCTACACATATTTCACCTTCCCATGGAGGATATAACAATGGAGCACCTGCCAACTTCAAGCAGCGAACACTGGAGCCACAAGAACCAATTGGAACTGCATTAGTCAAATATGTGTATCAAGCTCAACAAATGGATGAATTAGCTTTGACCAAGGGAACAAGAATTTTGATTCTAGAAAAATCAAATGATGGGTGGTGGAAGGGTCAGTATGGAAATAATATTGGATGGTTTCCTTCCAACTACACGTCTGAAGAAACTGAGGATGAAACTTTACACACCTATGCTATGGCGGAAAACGTACTCGATATTATGGTAGCTCTCTACAATTTTACAGCACAGGTGAGCATACACACTCAACACAATACTCGAACGAACCAACTTTAAAATTTACAATTTCCTTCACTTAATTATGAATGAAAAGTCAGCAACCGCCGAGCGGCGGACGTGGAATCTAATGGTTTTGCCTGTATTCTAGAATGAACAAGAATTAAGTTTCGAAAAAGGAGATCGTCTTGAGATTGTGGATCGTCCCACATCTGATCCGGACTGGTTCAAAGCCAGAAACTCGAGTGGACAAGTGGGACTTGTCCCAAGAAACTATTTACAAGAACTGTCAGAATTCTTAACTCAACCTTTACGAGAGACGAATGGAGTAGGCAATCATCATAGGAATGGAAATGGACAAGATAAAACTGCCTATCTGCTCAGCAAATCTTGGTATTTTGGAAGCATCTCACGATCTCAGTGTGATCAACTTCTGAATGATCGAGGACACGATGGAGATTTTCTTATTCGTGATTCTGAAACTAATGTAAGTTAACCCTCCTATCTGCAAACACTCACACAGAAGTTGATATTGGCTACTACACTAAACTATTTGATTGCAGACGGGAGACTTTTCAGTGTCACTCAAGGCCCCGGGCCGTAATAAACACTTCCGAGTTCACGTGGAGAATGGGCAGTACTGCATTGGACAAAGGAAATTCCTTAATTTGGATCAACTCGTTGACCACTACCAAAGAGCTCCTATCTACACAAATCAACGAGGAGAAAAATTATATCTTGTCAGAGCTCTGCCACGTCCAGCCAATTCTTCGTGTTGAGCTCAAGTTTGAAACCGGGTTTATACAACGATGTTTCTTTGGCGAATGGAAATTGGAAATGAATTAAGTCCCTCGGAAGGTGAATGAAATACGGAGACTCTGCAACCTTCTTCGAGCCAATGTAAATTACTCAATTTTCTTAAATGTTAAGGTGCAACATTGCTCATGTACTGTACTTCTTTGAAGCTATGACTGGGAGTTACAATGTGATTGTTGAAATTAAACTGTAAAGAAACAAACTCCTTGTACTCCCCCTTAAGCGAATAACGTTCCATTTTAGAAGCTTTCCTGTCTGGATTTATACCTTAACCTGTAACGCTGCTGTAATTGTGCTTTTTAAATTAAGGGATTTTACTTCACCAGAATCGATCTTCCCCTATCGTGTGGAGCGTAGGTAATCACTATTTGAATAGGAGCTGTAAGTTAGCTTGAGATCTCGTGGTAAACTCGAAAGAGCTGTAAACTGATGGAGCAACCGGTTTATAATATTGTATTGATGTGTTTCAATGTACCGAGTACCGACTGCCCTCGCCCTCCTCAGAATTATGTGTCATTTTAGTTGTTTTATTCTGTTAGCAGATCATGCAGGGTGAGCACGAGACGTGTTCCTCCATTTTGACAAAGACTGCAGCCTCGAATCATCGCGAATTTTCAAGAAAACTTATTTCAATTGGTTTGGCATGTTTGAGGGTTGAGGCTGCATAAGTTTTCAAATGGAGGCACAATTCTTCGGGTCACCCAAAAACACAGTAGTTAGGTTTCAAAGAATACAGATCTGTGTATCTAAATTCAATTTTCTACAAGCCACAGTTTATGTTTCATGTTACTAATGCCTATATATTTAAGTGTCCAAAATGATGACTCCTGATCCTGAAGATTCTAACTAGTCTATGAAATGTTACAAGAAAAAGAATCATCTAGGAATCCAAACGTTTCTAAAAAGCTTGGTGGTTCTAGTTAAGTTCCACTAATAATAAATAATATACAGTTCAAGTAAGTGTAAGTTGTGACGTGACACTAGTTTGCAGATGGGTCATTTATATTAAATACGATCTGAGGATGTTTAAGCACGTGTTTGTACTAGTGTACTGTGCAGCGTAATTTAGACTTCATATGACTTTTCTAAGATAGCATGTAACTTAAGAATACTCTTTTGATACCTATTTGGAATAGAATAGGCAAGGCGTGCCTATGTTGTACGTGCCCTTGCGACCTAGCGATTAGATTTTTATGAACCTTATTACCTTGTTGTGAAATTAGATTATCAGTAAATGTATGAGATGAATGGTTCAAGGCACAAGTGGTTCTTTGGCAGTACAAGGTTCAAGTCTGAAGTAATGTTTAGTATGTATAATCGCTTTTCCGCGTTTGGATTTTGGAATACCCAAACTTTACTAACCCTCCTCAAAATGAAATTTTTCTCTGAAATAATACTTCCCTCTGATAAGGAATATAAGTTTGCTCTTTCCGTTGAAGACCTGAAATTACCCAATATTGTATGAATTAATTTTTTCTATGTTAAGAACGTATTGTGAACTGAGTTACCTAACCTACACTACATGTTAATTACCTACTGCAACTGACGCATAAGTTACGAATAAGACAACATTTATTACCATTTTATACCAATGTTACTTTTTCTGTTTTAATGAAATACTCCATGTTGACGGTCGGATGCATGTGGCGTGTCTCAATAGGCTGTATCAAATGTAGGATTATGTTCAATCTAATTAAAATACTTGCTAACTATTAGTTGTACATCAAGGAACTTTTACCTAACTGTAAAATTGTCACTCGAGGAATAAAATACACGTGTGGCCAAATGACCCGTCTTCCGTTTAAAACAACACTGATGCTCAATTCTAAGTTGCACCATAGTTGCCGAAAGATTCTTATTTTCCTACGTATGACATAAAATAATTTAAACAATGTACAACCGCACAAGCGGAGGTAATAACAACCGGTTTTGCGTGGACAGCTAAAAATTCTGTTCGGTTAGCGTTAGCAGACGAGCTCGTCTCGTGTACAGTTAATACATATAAGTCTGTAAGAAAACGTATCACTTGTTTGTATCATCGTTGTAGTAATTGGTAACGAATAGCATAATATTTTTAGCCCACATCTTCATATATGGTCTGGCTTCTGTAGGCAGCTTATGTCAGTCAGACGTCAGCTGGGGTGTCGCATTCTTTTAGGTCCTGAATTCGCAACCTCCTCGGAATACGACGCGTTTTTCTCACCCTGATCGTGCTTAACGTTAAGTCGCTGCTGCTGCGCCCTGTGTTCATACCAAAACAAAAATTATCACATTTAGAAAAATAGCTTCATCTGGTTTCTGTCGCATCAATTAAATTGACTTCTTACAATGCACTTCCGATAACAGTGGTAGACGACCTCTTCGGACGAGTTGAGAATGAGAGAGAATTTAGAACCATTCTGTGAGCCGCAACGTCAAGTCTCTTCCGCTTCTGTCCGGAAACTGGATTCTTGCTTTCCCGCATGAGTTCTTCTATCGCCAACCTTGACAAAAATTGAATGTAGAATAGTATTATAAGTATTCCAGTTAATTTAGCAGGATTTTCGTATATCGTTCATTTCTATTGTGTGGTGCGGCACTGGCACTGAGTTGAAGTTGAAAGCTTACTTTTCCAATTCTTCGTCAGTCAAACCAGAAGCAGAATCCTTTCGTTTACACGCCATTTAGTGTCCCTCGTCTCGTTCTCCCTGTTGAGTTGACTGACAAAGCGACAGCATAGTATTGAGGATTGACCTTAAGAGACAGCTATCCAGCAATCCAGCTATGTTGCATGTTGCATGTGATGCTGACGACTCGGCCTGGAAACTGTAGAACAAACTTTTCGTTATACGCTGGGACAAATCAATGAAGGTCAAAATTTCAGGAATTGGGATCAGAGGAACTTAACTACTTTCACCTTGCAACATTCAACATAATGAATTCCAAGCAGCATACAGCATACGTGTGCGACGTGCCGAATCATTAAATAGATTTCCACGCAAGTATTTCTCACGCTGTAAATTGTACGAATTCACTAATACAACAATTAGAAATCGAGATGTGTTACGACATTTTGTTAATCTTTAATAGGCTTTGCTCCCGGGCATCCCGTCTTCATGAGCATGTGTCATTTGCCGTATAAAGATATCTCCAGCTCCATTGTTTCCAATGATTCTGACATAATACTTCCGTAACTGTCAGCTTGGTGTCTTTTACATGTTCAACGGTATCTCTGAGCTTGCATTAATCGCGACCAGCATGAAAATTACTTACAAAATACAGTACAGACCAATATTACGCGTGGATTGGACCAAAGGCAATAGCGCCGTCACGAAGTAAGTCCTTTTCCGGGAAGGATGTAGGGAACAGGGAACCTTATGAATGACCCTTGACCTTTACGAACCTTAAAAGCTCATGTACTCATCGAAAGCAGCAACTTTTGTAATCAACTTGTCTCAGAGTGCTTGGTTCAGGTCTAACATTTGACATTATGACAATACATATATTGACCCATGAATGATCTGCACCAAGCACTCTGCAGAAAAGTTGTTTAAAGAAAAGTTGCTCATCTCGATCAGTACTTTCAAACACAACTTTGGATAGAACATTCCTTCGTAAAGGTCAAAGGTTAATGCTTCAAGTTGCATTTTGTGCACAATTTCGCGGGAATTTCGACAATCCATCAACTTATATGTAGTCAATGTATTCTATTCCATTTCGAATCAGAAAAATAAATGTTGGTTGGTTTGGTGGTATTTTTCTAATTCTGAAAAGTGCACATTAGCAGGCTAAAGTGATTTAAGTGGATTGTTGATTACACTTGCACATTGCACATGTTTATTAGCCGTGTCTTCAGAAAAAGATTTTGAAAATTCTCAATACTCCTCATATGTCATAGGCCGTGGTGGAAGGTCAAGGTCACGAAATTGACGTAATTGTCCCCACGTTTTGTGAAGCCGTTAGCCGACGGAAGGATGAATTTGATATGGGCATGGCACAGCCTTGACCATCCGTCATGACTCATGATCATGAACTCATGACATATATGTATATGAATATGAGAAGTATTGAGTTGAGAATCTTTAAATATTTTTCTGAACACACGACTAACAAATTAACCACTTTAACCTGCTGATGTGCACTTTTACGAGTTGGAAAAATAACACCGACCAACGTTTATTTTCTGATTCGAAATGGAATACATACATACCTCCGCTCCGAGATTTGATCAAACTATGTCCAATTCCGTGGATCTAACACAACACCAACAACCAACCTAGACCTAAGACCTAACCGGGTTTCATTTGACGATTCAGAATCTAAAAACACTCTTAATATGTAATTTAAAATATATATGTAGTTCATAAAATGATAAATGAAAATGAATAAGTCAAGTGTCAAGTTAAGTGTACGAGTGTACCTACCTAAGTACGCTGCGCCGTCTTAAATCAGCTATTTGTAAATGATGACTGACAACGACAACAGATGACGATGACTGATGACGGCTACTACTAGTCGTATTCGTATATCGTTGACTTTCTTGAGGTCAATTCCATATGTCACATTTTTCGTAAGCTGCTGTGCTGTTTTGGCTGTTTCTTAAAATTAAAACACTAAAGAATAAGGTTGCAAGTTAATTTGTATTTACATTACAATCCTCAATTCAAAATTTCATATTTTCGCCGCTTTATTTAAATTTGGCGCATTGACGTGTACCAGGGACGACTAGTAACTGCGGATGCAGAGTAAATTTCTTGTCAGCTCGAAGATGGGGCTGTACGTCACCGTCTTTTTGAAGCAGGCGGTGTGTTGTGGCTGATTGTCAGGTGAGACTTTTAAACACACAGCTAATGTGTAAAATTTGCACGGCACACGTTCCGTGGGTGAAGGTTTATGGCCGTGGTTATTCTAGCGAGACGTGGCTAGTGTGTTTTCGTCGATGTCGGCCATTACATTTTCAACTCGTGGCACTTTCATAGTGGAATTGCCGTATGTATGCCGTATGCCGTATGCATGCCCTCTGCTCTCAGTCAGACGAGATCTTGAGTTTCGGCGTGACAGGTGACGGAGGAGTCTCTGGATAATCACAGGTCCACCCAACACCGGGTTTTGTATTCTTGATTTGGTGGTCCTTGACCTCAACTTCAGTTCATTATGAGGTAAGTTAACTAAAAATAAATTGTACAATTTTGAATACAAGCTAATGAAGAAATTAAAGTTGCACGTCATGTTGCTGTATGCTCTATATCGCGTTGCCACGCCACGTACGTACGTTTGACGTTTTAGACATGACCATATGACACATGACATGACCTGCCTACAACTACACGTATGATATATAACATATGGTGGAGCATGTATGTCATGTGTCATGGTCATGAGGTCGTGGACCGCGGTACCGTCGACGGTGACGGTCGTTGGTTGTGTGTATCGTCCAGTCCCAGTCCAGTGGTGGTGGGGGGTCTCTTGCTCGGGTGGATTGGACCTATTTCCTCTGCGCCACCTTATTAGGTCCGTGGTCCGTCCAATCCACCATCCACCCGTCGTGCACGTCTCTGGTCCTCCAATTTAGGTCGACCATTCCATTTTCCATTTGTATTTAGAACAATGCAATCATGGTGAAACGTTGATGATAAACAGTAGATCGTACATCTAAAACTGACAGAAGATGCCTATTTTAATTTTATTACAGTAAAGTTACGAAGGAGATGCTCTTTGACTGTGTCAATGGAGTTCTCACAGCTTCAGGAGAGAAGAAGAGGAAGTTTTTGGAGACGGTGGAACTCCAAATTGGACTCAAGAACTACGATCCTCAAAAGGATAAGCGTTTCTCTGGAACCGTCAAGTAATGAGCCCATCTTTTGATGACTGACGAGAATCATTTGATTCAAGTCTCAACACAAGACCTTGACCCAGGGTCTTTCAAAATAACTGGGAAGGTGGTTTCATATTCGTATGAACTGCCGATATAGCTTTAGTTGACGCGCGAGAATGTTTTGTAAGCTATATTCCAAGTCTCTGGTGAGTTTGGAATTTTGAAATTACATGGATGCTGCATTGTTTGCCATTTCTACGCAGAACCTTTTGTCTAAACGTTCGCTTATTCAGTATTCGTAATGTCAAATGTTCAATATAATATCCTAAAAATCATTTGCTCCGCTTTTACATTATTTCAATTTTCAATTTCCTATAACCGATTGTCTAATGCAGGTTGAAGAATATTCCACGACCAAAGATGAGCGTTTGCGTTCTCGGAGATCAACAGCACGTTGATGAGGCTAATGCTGCAGGTATCCCATGCATGGATGCTGAGGCTCTAAAAAAATTGAATAAGAATAAGAAGCTTGTCAAGAAATTGGGTAAGAAACGATCCCTGCTACCAAATATATATTTTTTTGGGATATGCTATGCCACATTGAGTTCTTAGTTCTTATAATCGTTCTTCTACATTTAACAGCAAAGAAGTACGATGCTTTCTTGGCCAGTGAGTCTCTGATCAAACAAATTCCTCGATTGTTGGGACCTGGATTGAACAAGGCCGGCAAATTCCCTGTTCTTCTCACTCATCAGGAATCAATGGCTGGAAAAATTGACGAAGTCAAAGCCACCATAAAATTTCAGATGAAGAAGGTATGATTCACTCTTCAAGACACTCGAACTTGATGTGTCATTCATAATACCCCGTTCTTTAGTCAGTCTGGCTTCGATGTATTCCTAATTACAATTAATTTTCTACTTTGAATAGGTATTGTGTCTCTGTGTGGCCGTCGGTCATGTCGGCATGAACCAGGATGAGTTGGCCCAGAATGTTCACTTGGCCGTCAATTTCTTGGTCTCCCTTCTGAAGAAGCATTGGCAGAACGTCCGATCGCTCCATGTCAAGTCCTCCATGGGCCCACCCCAACGCCTTTACTAAACTCTGCTGAAACTTATATTTTAACTTTGTTGGAATAAAGTATCAGCTCGGCTGATGTTTTGGAATTTGATTTTCCACTTGTTACAAATTAAAACATTCTTAGCTGGGTGTTGCCTACTACCTATTGTTTCTTTATGCTCCTGGCACAGCATGATACCTGTACAGGTTAGGTTAGGTTAGGTTAGGTTAGGTTAGACTAAGTACAGGTCGACTAATCCGCATAAATAATAGTTAGCCTAAACTATTCAGTTAGAGATAATATATTCCACCCCTCAGGCCTACCAGCCTACGACTTCCGCCTTGAGTCATGCCTCCATCCTTCCCTGTGTACGTGTTCTTGCATAAAATTGATGACAAACATATGGGGAACGGAAGGGTTTTGAAGTTTGAAAATATTGTATAATAAATCGATCATCGGTATAGAAAATCTCATCCCTCCCTCACGTACGGAAAACTGGGAAAAAATTGTTTTAAATGAACCATGTATGGTTTCCCATGTTATGGAGTGAGGCCGGCCGGGTTGAATGTTCAACGGAATATCCTATGTCAAACGAGACTACGTCTATATTCGGATATTCGGGTATTATTGAAATGAAACCTTTGAAAGGAGCAGAAGTAAATGGTTTGAGGTTTGAATAGGATAGGGCTGAACAACGCTTACTCATGCGCTCGGTTTTCCCCTATTTCTCCATTTCATATGACCAGAAGAGCCAGAAGATATTTCAATTCTCTTGGTTTTTAGCCCTGTCTCCGTCTGCCTGTGCTCTATGACGTGAACAGGGTTAGTTTTTAAGGTTTCTTGAATTAAAACCGGTTTTAGAGAGCAGCAGAAGGTCATTTCAACAACTGGCTTGTTTTTCGAAGCATTCACATCTTAATTCCAGTTGTTAACATTTTGCTTTTTTTTTAAAGAATACAAATTCAACAACAACAATTCATTAAAATACAGATATTATAATTTTAACTACTTGCTTTTTTTTCCTTGATTTTGAATTTCGGATTCATATGTCTTGAACATCGTGATTTTCAAATAAATTGGTGATTGGTGACACTCGTAATAAGATCATTCTGTAAAAATGCTTATGAAAATCTCGACTTTAAAATAAGCTTTTTCAATTGATTTTGATTTTTCAAGTTTGAGTTTCAGTTTGAAAAGCTTATTTTGGTTAACGATTTTGAAATCATAGTCTTGCGATTTAACCTACTTATCCATATGAAGTCACAATTTTTTGGAGATTCCAAATTCCAACTATAATTGTACCTATCCAAAATCGAAAAATAAATTGGAATTGGTACATTTAGCAAAACATTTTTGACAAAAACAGAAAAATATGGTTATAAATGATATTAACTTCGTTAATCCCCAAATTAAGATTGTTTTATGCTAAATTCAAAGTTCTCTATTATGTAATGTGAATTAATTTAGTTGAAAATGGTGCGTCGATAGTTTAAAGTCGTTTCAGATACTATTAAACTTAGTTTATGGTCGTTCAATAAATTTAAATATTTAAGGTGGAAGTTCGATTTTGTTGGTTTCAGGAGGATTTGCCGATATTTTATCAGGCCGTAATAATTTTTTTTTTATTCAAAAGAATAACGGCCGTAAAGCCTAATCCTGTTCATGACTGAATAGAAATGAAGAGGTAATGTTTTCATGAGGTAACTTTCTTGGATAGTGTATTCCCAGCTTATGCTGGCTGTTCGTTCGTTCCTCTGGCTCTGCTGACTTGTGACGATGACGATCTCTTTCTCTCGGCTTCTGAACTGAAATCCCGAAAAAGTATTTGAAAAAAATAGGACTTTCTATATTTGGAAACGCATTTTTGGAAGGAAAAAATTAGAAACGTCTTAATCCCAGTTCAAGCAGAAGTCAACAGGGTAAAAAATTTGGGAAGCCCGAGTTGAGACAACATACAATTAGTCTCTCCTGTCAATATTCAACATTCTTCAGGGAAAAAATATTACGGCTGACTATTTTTAGGATGGTGTAAATGCTGCTGACCGGTTTCAGCTACAAATTACTAACAGAAATCAAGCCTAGCCGGTGAACTCATTACATTAGGCAGTTTTTGTGTTTTGTTTCTAAGATATTTTTTTAAACATGTCGAGTGGTCGACCCATCAAATGTGTTGTGGTTGGCGATGGTAAGCAGTTCATTTTAGATTTAAGTCCAGTCAACCATGAATCTCATGACGGATCCAAACAGCTATTTTAATTTATTTAAATTGAATTTATTAAGAATGAAATTTTAATTTTAGGAACGGTGGGCAAAACGTGCATGCTAATCTCTTATACAACGGATTCCTTCCCTGGAGAATATGTACCAACGGTTTTCGATAACTACTCCGCGCCCATGGTCGTGGACAGTATACCCGTCAGTTTGGGATTGTGGGATACAGGTAACAGAATGCCATGTTCAGCACATTTAAAATGTCAATGAAGCTGTTCAAACGTATTGAAATTAATCTTGTTAAAATACTTAATTTATATTCCAAAATTAAAAGGTATGATGGATGCCTACGACCATACACACATATATTTTAAAATGCTGAATAGTTTTCAGAATAAATGGCCTGAATCCTTCAAAATGCAAAACTACGAAATAAAATTCAGCCTATCGTCTTTTTAAAATAAAATTGTAATGCCATTCAGTAATTTTGGCTTCAAAATCATATTTTGTATTGTAATGCAATATACATTCTGGTTATGTTAAAATCGCTGCTTTTTAACACATAAGCCTTCAAATCTTTGAAAACAATCAAAAATTGGGCAATTTGTAATGATAATCTCCAAATTCAAAGTTTATTGTCGCCTAAAGTCAAGATCACATGTCACATGCCACTCTACTCAACCCTGATGGGTGTCAGCCACCTGATCCTTAATTAATCTGTAATTTACTGTTAATTTAAAGACTGCAAACTTATAAACGGAAATGACAAGTTCCGTGCGGTGTCCAAAGTCACAGCTGAATAATTTGTAATATCTGAAATATCATGAAACAATATGATTATGCGAAAATTGTTTTGGGTCGACAATTGGGTGAATTTTTTTAATGTGTTAAATTGTGTTATTCATGATATTAAGTTTAGCTTAGGTTATATTCATATTTTGTCGAGATATGTGTATTTGTGCTGCATTATGTTAATGTTATTTAAATTATGTTAAGTTAAATCCTAGCTTAATATTTTAACATTGTGTATGTATAGCAGAATTATAATGCAAAAATTAGTATCACATGATCGAATTAAACCCAATATAATCGTAATCACTGTTTAGCGTGTTTAACAAATCCACCCAATTTCCGCCTTAGGATACAATATACACAATCTGATTTCTGATTGTTTCGAATTGATCATTCTTGGTAGTAACTGTATTCTTCCCTGTGAATTCTTACAGCTGGCCAGGAAGATTATGACCGCCTTCGACCTCTGAGCTATCCACAAACTGACGTATTCCTCGTCTGCTATTCAATTGTGAGCCCTTCGTCCTTTGAGAATGTTACTTCTAAGTGGTTTCCGGAAATTAAGCATCACTGTCCTGATGCTCCAATTCTGCTCATAGGTAAGTACAGCTCCATCCCACTATGTCACTTCAGCTAAATTCCATTTAAGTAACACTTGAACTTGAATGTATTGACTTATTGAATTGAATATTTGACAGGAACTAAATTAGATTTACGAGAAGACAAGGAAACACTAGCTCAGTTGACAGAACAAGGCATGACACCCACGAAAAGGGAGCAGGGTCAGAGGTTAGCCAACAAGATCCGGGCTGTAAAATATTTAGAATGTTCTGCTCTAACTCAACGTGGACTTCGACAGGTAATTTTATGGATTTTAATATTCAAACGAGAATATTACAAAATTATCCAAAAAATTATTCAACATTATCAAAACTCAGATTAACTGGTTGAACCGATCACTTGACACTTGACACTCAGGTATTTGATGAAGCCGTACGGTCCGTACTTCGGCCCGAGCCTTTGCGTCGAAGACAGAGCAATTGTATTGTTTTGTGAACATGGAAACGAAAGAATCTGAACGCAGCTCATACAGAACTCAACTACAGCTAATAAAATCAAAATCAAGTTAGGAGTTTAGGAGCGTTTAAAATTAATTTTCCAAAGCAATATTTCCAAATCCTTAAGGAATCTCTTCCAATTTTGAGTGTACTTTTAAAAAAGTGTAACTTAACAAGTATTTATACTGTAATGAAAATATGGAATGGATGTGTAATGAAATATTTATCGATTTTTCGAAATATTTGAAACAAATTTTTAAAAAAATGAAAATTGGGAATTTACAAATGTTAATATATAAAATGCTTTGAATATATGAATAAAATGCTATTTTCTTTCTGACTTCCTAATTGGTTTTTAAAATTAAATTGAAAAATTGAAATCTCAACCTATGAACGAACCTTCAAGACTTGTGTACTTAGCTTAATTATATGAAAACTTAATTAGTGCATCATTTTTATGAAACTGTTTTAACGAAAGTGTTACTATTACTTTCTAGTCCATGAGTAAGATCTGAATTTCTATCAAAATTTTTGATACTTTCCTAAAAACAACACTGTTACTTGTAATTAGTTTTTATCAAATTATCAAATTATTTTGCATGTTTATAATGCCTACAGAATAATTTAGTAAATCTCTGTGCTAATACGAGTGTAGCTTCAAAATATTTCTTAGGTACTTTCAGCTAGTCATATCAGAATCTTCATTGCTACATTTTCTCAATTGTAATTTGTAAATGACAGCTGCCAATTGTACTTGTACAATAAAACTAATTTCAAAACACACCAGCCTCATGTTTCATGTTTCGGTCGGTTAAGAAGGGGGATGAACAAGGGTGGTTGTTGAAATTGACCTGAGTAAAATTGGGATGTGTATTATTTATGAGACTTTATTCGATTTGATTTTATTATGTACTACACCCGTACACGTTAAATCTTATTCTTATCTTAGTTCAAACTGGTTAAAGCAGAGTAAAATGGCTTTTTTTAAACAATGAACCGCAAAAACTGAGTTTCTTTTTAGAAAATGAAACGAAAACCAGAAAACTGATTTTAAATATTGGATTTATTTCTATAGGGTATAGTTATTTGACTTATAGCGCATTTGAATGTTAGCAGCACACCATTTGAATTACCCTGCTTTTCCTCAATCCTGCCGGTTTTAATTAAATCCAACCTTGTAATTATGGAATTTCACTGTAAAATTGGCCTTTGTTACTAAGGGAACGCACATACCATATTCCATTAACTCCTTAAGCTTAT
>JAQFYU010001160.1:0-16219 GCA_034694905.1 Ceratophysella granulata | reverse complement strand
TGATTTTAAATCAAAGCAAAAAACTTCACTTTCCGATCAAATAGCGTGAAAAGTTAAAGAATTTGTTTCTTGAACAATGTCGTTTTAACAGTACTTGTACTGTTTCAATTTATAATATGTATGTGTAACTATGAACACGATTAAAATCAAATGTACATTTCATTAGTTAATCTAGTACGTAATTCTGAATTTTGAACAATTGCGTTTCGTTTTGTCAATTCTATAAAAATTATTTGATATATGAAGTATTTATGGCATCTGAATTTTTATGTTGTGAAGGCGAGCGCGAAGGCTGAAAGCTAAATCATCAGCCTTTGTGCCATCGTGAAGGCGAAGGCAACAACATGTCCATCTTCTTCATTCTGATACGCATAATTTAAGCCGTGTGGAAGTCTGCCAAACTTGTTATTTACATTAACAAATATATGTATCATTAGACTTACATTCTAACTTCTGACGAAATTTAACCGGATCGGGTGATTTGATTTCAACGATTGAATCACCCAGAATACCATCAGGTGACTAATTAATTGGGCACCCGCAGAAAACTGTGTCAGGATCCAAATTCGAAGCAACGTAATTGTAGCACACGTAGAATCTGAGAGAAGAGTGAGAATAACTCACACAATGATCCAGAACTCTGGATGAGTGAAAAAGTGCCCACATTCAGCCATATTTGTGAAGTCACGAGGTTTGCATGAAACGCGGGAGAAACTCATGTATACGACCAACGACGATAAGAAATATCAGATTCCACATTTAAAGAAGACACTGTGATTTGTGATATTGAAAAATTCTATTCACGAATCGCTATGTCGCGTCTTTCAAATATTATTTTACAATTTGAAGAATAGTATTAATGAATAAATAAATAAATTTCCAGATAGTCTATTGCAAAGTACAAAGTACAAAGTACAAAGTACAAAGTACAAATTGCAAAAATGTAAGTTTTAATTTTAGAAGTATTAATAGAATTGCCTTATGTTTCAATTTCAAATTACACTCATAACTATCAAAACCCTTGTAATTGAAATTACAAAATACAAAATTGTAATAGAATTGCGTAATTTAATTATAAAATACACAAATGAAATTAAACTACGTAATTGCACTAGAAAAATATAAAAAATCAAAATTATGCAATTAATTGCAAAAACACAGAATTGTAATTTGATTCTTCAATTTAATTTGCAAAGTACAAAAAGCGTAATTAAAATACATAATTTAATTGCAAGTAATTTGCCCATCATTTTTTAGCCTTTTTTAGGCTGGTTTGCAACAGCAGGTAGTTCCTTTCTGGTCATCAGCATCTAGCCTGCCGCAAGATTTTAATTACAAACGAATGCCTGCAGATGCATTCCGGTTGATAAATTCAACGCTGCCTCCCGAAGGTTAGTCAGTCAGTTAGTTTGTTTACTATTTAATTAATCACTAAGTCACAAATCACAAAGAGTTCAGAAGGAATACGTGTAATATGCACGGGAGCTCGTGCCAAGCAGCATAGGAGAATCGAGAGATCGCCGTTGCATACGTCACTCCTCGCTTCTCCCCGCCTGCTTTTCAAATTCCTATCTCTCTGTAGAAAAAGTCTCTTATGTCCGCAGGTTGGGAAACACCATGATTTTTCTAAAATCAAAAAATAGTTTTTAAAATCTGTTATTGTTTCTTAAAAAGGGCCTTGCCGGATAAGGTCGGATTTCACGATTTTTTTGGATTTTGAGGGATTTTAAGCCACGAATAGATTTGCGTGAAACTTTCAGAGATTGCTAAGGAGATAGTCTTGGTTAACCCAAACTCTTCTCCGCTCAAGATTTTCGCATGTGGGGTCGCAAAAAAATTCGCAAAAAATGGCGTTTTTATAAATTAAACGGCAAACTATTTTTATATCCTAAACGGCGTTTTTATAAATTAAACTAATTTATAAAAACGGCAAACTATTTTTTATAAAATCTCAAAATCGGGGAAAAAAATTCGACTTTTGAACCAGGCATTAGTGCACGGCGATACTTATACACTATGTAGCCTTCAACCATATAAGTAAAATAAAAATTAAAACGAAACCTGTATCTACTGCGTTCACCTGAAAATAATTTTTCAAGATGGCGTCAAAAAATATTTTTTACACAATGTGAGCAATTGGCTGATGTTAGTGATGAATCTAGTACTCTATTCTAGTACTACGAAACACATAATATCACAAAAGTATCGCTTCGCTTCCTATTTTTTAAAAAATCTAAAAATTTATAAAATTCAAAATCTACTCTGGCATCTGGCAATATTGTACGAAGTTATACATCATGCAATATAGAACAGCTTAGTAGTATTCCAATACACATCGGTCCATGTGAGAAAAGCCCTGCATTTACGTAGAAACTAATTAAAAAAAATTCGTTCGATGAATTTTTGCTGTATAATTTCCAGCTCTTCAAACGTATCGACATCGAAACCATTCCATTTGTTTTGAAATAAGTTAACATAAAAATTGAGAACGTCTATGAGTGCACAAATATCAGTACACTCGGTTTGGGAAACCAACAACCATAACCTTTTTCATAGAAGGATTATAAAGGTAATTTTGTTCTATATCTTAAAAAGTTACTTGACTAATGTATGTACTCCTTAACTTGCCTTAAAGTCCCTTGTCAGTTCATTTAATAGGGCAATTTAATCAACAGTCTGTTGCACTCGGCCCATCGCTGGCTTCACCGTACCCATTGAAACATAGCAGACATACTATCTTTCAGTATTCGCAGCCTCGGTTCTACCGAGGTAGTGATGCCATGGATTCGCCGTGCACTAATGCCTGGTTCAAAAGTCGAATTTTTTTCCCCGATTTTGAGATTTTATAAAAAATAGAAATCGAAGCAACACTTCTGTGTTATGTTGTGTTTCGTAATACTAGCATGCAGTACTACAATATCCAATACTAGCATTGGCCAGTTAAGAGCATCTTCTAAAAAAATTCTCACTCGCCATTTTTTGCGAATTTTTTACATGCGAAAATCTTGAGCGGAGAAGAGTTTTAGTTAACCAAGACTATCTCCTTAGCAATCTCGGAAAGTTTCACGTAAATCCATTTTGGCCCAAAATCCCTCAAAATCCAAAAAAATCGTGAAATCCGACCTTATCCGGCAAGGTCCTTTCACGATATTTCTCATTCGTACATATAGCGTCAACTTATTAGAGTTTATCCTCTGTTTTTATTAATTTGAGTACGGTATTCGAGTGAAAATTGACGTGAGTGAAGATTGAAAACTGAAAAAAGACTGCAATTAGCAAGATTATTGATTGATTGAATAAGCCAAAACCAAATCAGAACAATATACTCATGATAAACACAGTGCCGACTAATAACCCGACTTACCCGAGTAACCCGACCTACCCGACTTACCCGACCAGCCTACCCGACTTACCCGACCTACCCGACTTACCCGACCAGCCTACCCGACTTACCCGACCGACCCGACTTACCCGACCAGCCGACCCGACTTACCCGACCAGCCTACCTGACTTACCCGACCGACCCGACTTACCCGACCAGCCTACCCGACTAACCCGACCTTGAAAAATTAGGCTAAATTTAACTTTTAACGCAAATTTAAACAAAAATATATAGTCTACTTAGATTTACCACATTTTTCGAGATTTTGACCAAAAATGGATTTACCCGACCAAAAAATGGTGAGCATCCGTAATGGTGAGCATATGGGAGATTTTGAATTTTTGAAGTTTGAGATATTCTTTAGTCGGGTAGCGGTTTTAGTTTGATCTCGTCGAGAAAATGTCAGTAAAATGTTCTCACAAAAGCTATACTTTTCGAGATTTCGACCAAAATAGGATTTACCCGACCAAAAAAATTTCTATGTCCGTAATGGTGAGCTTATAGGAGATTTTCAATTTTTTATTTTGAGATCTTCTTTAGTCGGGTAGCGGTTTAAGATAGATCTCGTCGAGAAAATAAGGTCGGGTTCAGTAAAATTTTCTCTAAAAAGGTATACTTTTCAAAATTTTGACTAAAAATGGATTTACCCGACCAACATTTTCTCTATGTCCGTAATGGTGAGCTTATGGGAGATTTTCAATTTTTATAATTTTGAGATATTCTTTGGTCGGGTAGCGGTTTTAGATATATCTCGTCGAGAAAATGACGTCGGGTTCAGTAAAAATTCCGTTACATTGCGAGCGTGCGGTGTTGCATTCATACAGTAACATGTGCTGTTCCGCATATTTTCCAACTCGGGATGTATAACGCGTGCGATATCGTTCAAAATCTCAACACACCACCATACGCATTGCTGCATTAGAATAAATATTTTCAGGCATTGCATTTTAGACATTGTACATTTCATAGGTGAGCTATAGCTATGAACTTGACACATTTATTCCGCTTCATTTTATTACAAGAAATTTGTTTATAATGTGCCTGCTCACATTGAACTTGGCGTATGTCTTGCTCGTCTAAATACCGAAAAGAAGCCACCTTTAGTGCTGTTGGAAGACTTTGAATTCTCGCTGGGCTTAACAACAACTTCGACTTCTATACTACTTGTGATCCTTCCAACAAGTCATCCTGGAAGACAGAGTAGAGGACAACTACGGCGTATCTGGGTGAATAAAACCAGGATTACCATGCTAGAAAGCACTGCCTACCAAATACACCATTGAAACAACTTTACGGACTCCGTTTGTTTCAGCTTTGCACGAAATCGTGGCGAGAACCTTCCTCTGAGCTTCTGGTGGGTTTTCAACCCTGAAATTTCATGAATAGTACATCGTTTATAATGTTGTATGGTATTTCGCGTATTTCTAACAATAAGCTTAGGAACTATTACCCTGAAACCACAAAAAATAAAGTTAGTATTATTTTCAAGATTATTTAGCTTTGTAAAGCCTCTTCTTACATAGACAGACACCCTCAGTTGTCATTAGCTAGGCAAAAAGCACAAACACCATATGTTGAATTCAGACAGAAATTTTCTGAATAAGTTATAGTTAATGCAGATTCGATAATTTGACCATAGTCTGAAGATTGCAGACCACTGTACGACATTAAATTTATGCACAACACCTTGGTCCTTGACCTTTGCAATAGCGTGTAGAACTTCCAATCCTAAATTTCATTGAAGTTATTACGGCATATACTAAATCTTACTAGAAGTACTACTTTCTAGAAAAAAAGACTAAGAAGAGTGTCGGCCTACTTTTAGGCAGGTTGTACAATAACGAACTCTTGATTTGCTGAAATGCGGCGAGCTATGTCCTCAAATTTTGCTGTGCAATCCTGTACTTCCTTCCTGGCGAACTCGAATGCATCAAAGTCGTCATCAGATTCTGGAAAGTTCTCAACCGCTAAACAAGGAATGATTTTAAGAAAATTAGAATTCCAATATGTATTTTATTACGTGAATATTGAACCATCACTTTAATTTGCCTCGAGGTATTTCCCTACCTCCAAGGAAATACGAGTAGTATTTTATGGTCCATTTCAACAACTCCGCGGCGGCCGGAAGATATTCACGTGATAGGCATCTATCACTAAGCGTGCTTAATGTTACAGCAATGTTGCCAGCTTTGGTACTTTGGTACAAATAGAACTTTTATTATAGCACTGACAAGACCGTCGTTCCGCGCAATTACATGCACGTTAGGTACTTCCTTTATTAGACCAACGTCTGTTGAGCTTATACAATTGCCATGTCTGTCCGTCTTTCTGTCTGTAACGTTTTGAAATGGGGCGCCAATCTCGTATGTATATCCGTTTGCTGGACAGCGGTCGTGCGCCTTTCTTGAACCATACATAACATGAAAATAGTAGCTAATAAAATGCAAGTAACATCCACTTTATGTAAGGTGACATGTGATTCGTTATCAGAAACAGGGTTTATACCATGTTAAATACGATAAGGACAAGTTTAGAAGCATGTTCAGGTTTACACCGACAGAGAAAGGCTCCTGGATAATGTCCACGATTTTGCCTCATTTTTAAATGTAGTATTTAGTTTGGTTAAAAAATGTAGCAACTCTTGAGCACTGCTTCTGAAAATCAATATCTGTTTCCTTAGAAAGACTACAGCTGAACAACAATGTTTTAGTCATATGAAAATTGGTATTGGAAATTATATTTGGATTGTTAGTACGATTTCACAACCTATGAGCTGTTTATATAGATTGATATTTGCTTCCTCAAAAACGAGTGAGAAAGACTAAAGCCACAGCTAGACAGCCGAACAACCATTCCCCTTGGGGTTGGTCTCTTTTTCCAGTTTATACTGTTTATTTAATTCACGAAACTATAAGCGGCTACTAGTCAAGTAGGTTACACGGCTAGGTCGTGCAACGACTTTGGGATCTTTGTCTGCAAATTTCTCTCACCAGTGAACATACTACATTTGTGTATCTCATATTCTGGTTAGTACTATTTGCTAACACAGCATACATGTGCTGCAATATATTATACTATGCTACCTCTGACATGGCGTCCAACAGATACGCAAAATTGGCTTTGCTAAGTGTAATCGTTTCTTCCATAGGGATGATACAACAACAGAAGAATCCAAACTTGAGTAAAACCAGGAGATGACCCAAAGGAGATGATTTACACGGCTATTCAAAACAGACTTTTGTGAGAAAATCGAATTTTGTATGAAAATAAGAACTTCTTCATCCTAATACTGATGCCTCCTTACTTTGTGCAACACGAAATTCACACTGTGCGACTTTCTTGCCTCTGGCCTCCTTCATGGACTCATACCTTCACGCTACTATCCATATGTTATGTCTAATTTACAGTATTCCAGCTATACTACCACTCCCTACTCCACTGCCACTATTTCTCGCCACAAAAGTCCACTTTACATTTGTTCATTCAACTCCTTCAGAGAAATAAACCAAACGCGGGGGCGTCTGTTCGTTACGAAAACAAGTATCACTGACTTAGAACAGAAGCAATGCAGTATTTTATTACAATTTTACACAAGTACAAAACTCAATATTTTGCATAACACGTAAATACAGAGTTATCCTATCTCAGCCTTGGCGTAAATTCCATTTTCTCATACTTCAACCGTACTTCCTCTTATAGCGCATATTTGTCATCCATCAAAATTTTCTATTAAATTGTTGATGTTCGAAAATGGTTTAATATTAAAGCTAAAAACTTTGCTCCCTTCACCAGCTCCAGGCAACTGCATTGTTCTGTCAACTTCGCTCTTCTTCGACGCATTGTGCTTTCTCTTTCCTATGCAATTATAAGCCAGACTTGCAAATATCTGAAACCTGCAACAGGGCTCCCCCAGAACGCATATTCTTTCTAGGGTGACGTGAATGCCGCGTATACAATGATAGTAACATGTCCCACTAAAAGCATCACGTTCAGAATTATCCACACTCTCGTCATCCACCTTTTCCCCTGCGGTAACATAATAAATAAGTAAAGTATGCCATGTAAATACATTAGATTTGAAAGCAAGTTCTGGGTCGTCATAAGAATTGGGCAGATTGACGGTATTATAAGTTTTTACCAAACAAATTTTTAAAAATACGACAATATTCTAATGCTGGTCACAATTTGCACGCCAACCTAGGCCAACAAGGTCCTGCGTGAAACTTACCAGCATAATTCCACTTGTCAGCAACGTTCCGAACCCTGCTAATCCGGAAGATCCTGCTAACAAGCCAATAGTGACCATCTGTACACGGTACGGATCCTGACCTGTAACTCATATGGAAACATGTGATTGATCATACTTCAAAATCCCTGGACAGGAATCAGTACAATAGGAACTGTAATACCTATCGAGCGATTCCAGTACATCTCAGCCAGGTAGTCAGGAGGCGACCATCTAAAACCTTCTTCTCTTGGGTTATGCTGCCCGAACTGTGGTAGCCTCACTTCCTCAACAATCATTGTGTGAATCACGGAGAGCATTGTAACCAACCCAACAACCTGTAGTACAAAACAAACTCGATGCTAAAATATTTCTATATAAACTATTTAGAAATACTTTCCTTTACCTTTTCCACTGTATAATTTCAACTGCGTATCACTGAACTTAGTATATATTTTAACATGTTTCTCAAAATTTCTACTCACCACATCCGAGGCACCTACTAAAAGGGCACCAAGGTTTATGCTCATTCGGAATTGAATTCGTTTCCCGCTTGCCGACCGGATGCTGGAATTTCCTTCTACTGTCCAACCACTTCTTCTTAGACTCTACATCGGTTTCCGGGAGATAACAATTTCCGGATAACTCCCACGCACATGTGGTAACTACCCATATCTGCGTCACTCCTATCCATGCTCGTGGACACGCCATAATTGCAAGAGGATCTGTCCAGGGTGAAAATGAGCTGTACGTCAAAACTTCAACGTTGATGCCAGCCGCGCCAATGTTGGGCAGGATCCACACTTTTGAGAGTGATTTCATCTCCTTTCAATAAAAACGCAATGCTATTGTACCAGATGTTTACAATATAGGCATTTGTGGCAGATGTTATTTACAGTATAGGATATTAGGAGATACCTTAATGACGGCAAACACCAACGCTCCTTCACACACAATGACCATCGCTCCACAAACTGGGAAACTTAGAGCCAACCATTGCCTTTGAAAGGGATTCCCATCTATTGTACGATAAAGCAAATAACGCTTGAATTTAGCCTTAAATAAAGTTACTAAGTGGCGCCTGTTCTTTTGCACGGTGCTAGGATGAGCAAAGTCATGCCGCTAGTATACCATCCCACTTACTGAAATCATTTTTCATGTAGAACTCTTCCAACTCTCTTGGTTGGGTCCATCTGCAACCATCTGCTCCCCTCTCGTAATATCCATACATAGGATACTGCCACATCTTCTCGGGTAATTTCAACATCGAACTCATTGCTAGTACCCGGAACACCTGTGTAATTCATCAAATTAAATTACACATCGTATCAAGTTTCTTGAAACCTGTTCACAGCAGTTTGTCCATTTACATCAATCCTCACTACCACGCCGCTGGATTACCCTATGTGAATGCTTTGTATCAGGCTTCTTAGTTTGCAAAGTTCACTTAAACCTCATCCGTGATACACGGGTGAATTTCATGTCACCTTACATTCATATTGATAAGTCTTACCATATCCGAAATACCAACAAATAGACTTCCTCCTCTGAAGAATCTTGATATGATGCAATCCTGAAATTCCATGTCAAGATGTACTATCGTTTTCTGATAGGTAATGTCAATAATAAATTTCGTGTAGTCTAATGCACAACGACGGAGATCTTTAATTGAGGAACACCTGTCCTGTCCGCAAAAATAAACATAAACTCCAGCAGTCTGTTTGAGTTTACTCGGTTCCTCTTGGAAAGAAGCACTTTCACCTGTCATATGAAACACCCAAATCTGCCAGCGCCTTCTCTAGAATGTTCGAAATATTGCATTTAATAGGGCGAAAGCACTAGACTGTATCCGTGTATCAGCTTTTGCCGGAGCGCGTGTGTGAAATGCCACTAGGCAAGAATCCGGACGTGAGGCTAGTCCGACCAGCTTAGTAAATTGAGCGTGGTGTGTACTGTCAAGGAATTTGTCGCGGTAAGTCTTGAGAACCGAGCTCCGGCAAAAGCTACGGATACAGTCTATTGGAGAAAGCATAATGCACCTCGATTTGGCAACCAAAGACCTATTTCTTTTTTTAGTGCGAAAACCTGTTCATCACCATAATGATAAATATGAAACCTTTACTGACTAACTTTTGTGCAAGGTAGGTCGTACTACGCTCACCACATTAGCTCAGCAGTGAACTTGTGGTTACGCTTGAGGTTGCGCTTGTTGTTACGCTTTTGGTTACGCTTGTGGTTACGCTTGTGGTTACGATTGTGGTTACGCTTGTGTTTACGCTTGTGGTTACGTTTGTGGTTACGCTTGTGGTTACGCTTGAGGTTACGCTTGTTGTTACGTTTGTGGTTACACTTGTGGTTACGCTTGTGGTTACGCTTGTGGTTACGCTTGTGGTTACGTTTGTGGTTACGCTTAAGGTTACGCTTGTGGTTACACTTGTGGTTACGCTTGTGGTTACGCTTGAGGTTACGCTTGTTGTTACGTTTGTGGTTACACTTGTGGTTACGGTTGTGGTTACATTTGTGGTTACGGTTGTGGTTACATTTGTGTTTACGCTTGTGGTTACGCTTGTTGTTACGTGTGTGGTTAAGCTTTTGGCAGGCGAAATCTCGAAAAGTGCCTATTAGGCGAACATTGGATATTGGATCTCCCTGACGACTGCTGCTTTGTTGGTTGTTGTACTACCACTACCCCTACCGCTTGTGCAATGCAGAAGATTGAATTGAGATGAGATTCGGCAGGCTTGAGGCAATAATCATATGGCAAGTTCAACCCTCTTAAAATGGTATAGGTGGCTGCCCTGTAAGCCTAATGACATGAATGACCCCGGAAATCGAATCTACGTTAAATTTTACTTGAAGATGAAGGGCGACCACCCGATTTTAAAGTGAATATTTTGGAAGCTACATGCATTTGAAATCTTTAGCTTGCTTACAGCATCTAGTTTTAACTTTTATAAACTTTTTTTGAAAACGCGCAGTCCTTGTGGTACTCAGAATGCCAGATTTCGAAATTTGGTGAAGATCGGTTAACGGTTTAGGCTGTATCTGTAGGTCAGTGGAATTAATTAGTACCCCTGTGTGAAAGCTGTGTGCTTTTTTGCACATGCCCTGCTGTTGAGACAAAAACCCGCGCACCTCAGTAAAAAGTATGATGGAAGCAGCAGTACACCTATTCCCAAAACCAAGCACGCGCCACCAGCATGGCCAATTCGAGAAAGTGTGATTGTCCAAACACCTAGTACCAGAAAAGTCAACGAGTCTGAAGATAATGACGTAGGCAAGAACATGTATGATGCAGCGGATCAAGCAGAGAAGTTGGAAGAGAAAGTTTTACAAGGACGTGACACAGCGGAAAAGCTTAGATTCACTTCCAGATTTAGACCATACTCGTGACAAGAAGCAATAGAGTTGCTGAAAAGTGTGGAGGTTGGATCTCATCAAGAGTCTTTACTGGAAAGAGTGTTACCGTTCGCTGTAATTGGAGGAGATCTGTTCCTGTACAAGCTGCAAATGGACCATGACCTCACAACATTTTCTATGAGACAGATTTCAAGGCTTCGAGAAGGCCGGGACAAAAACGCTCAACGACATTCTTCAAAAGACATACTATAAAATCTTTGACAGCAAAAGCGAATCCGGAGGGAGAAAGCGTGGTCATCTTACTGGGTATCAGAACCACGTGTACACGATGGCTAAATCACGGGGAAAGTGTGGCAATGTGGTGCTGATATACTACTCAGGAGATGATAAGTTATATCGTCCCAGACCACATGGTAGCGGCCTGAAAGGAAAGATGTTTCAAAGCAATACCCGAAAAGTTAATGAAAATGTAAGGGCTGCACTGAAGACAGAATATTGTCCAAGAGCAGTTTACGACAAGAATATCAGAGAAGCAGCACGTGACTATAAGGAGGAAATTGACAGTGTTGAGGACGTAGTGGCGCCTCGTAACACTAAGCAGGTCCGAAATCTGAATTTTGAAGAAAACCTGAAAGGACGACTAACAAAGGATGAGATATTCAGTATTTACTACATGGGTCTCACGGAATATGAAAGCATATTCCATGACCTTCGTTTGCTGCCGCATGAGGTCTACATCTTTACCGATCCAGCCGTTTTGGATTATGCCCGTAAAATTCTTGGAGACAGCAATCGAAGTAAGAGCAGTGGTCAGCTTCTATCTTACGATACAACGTTCGATTTGACAGATTCCTATGTAACAACTCTCGTCATGAGGAACGTGTATTTCCAATATTTCCAGTAGCATTTATGATGCGCAACACGAAGAATAAGGCAGTTCATCGAAGTTTTTGGGAAATGCTGGAGAGAAACCTTTAACTTAGTGAAAATACACAAAACGTTGTGTTTACCATGGACAGGGAAATCAGTTTTGCAACTGAGCTTAAGAAACAAGTCCCGGATGCGACGATCGTGTTTTTCCATAATCACCTATTGTCCGATGTGAAAGTATGGGTTAAGAAACACGGCGGAAGAGGGGATGACTTGGGAGCGATATCTAGGGAAATGCGGATATTGATGGACTCGTGCGATGAGGATGAATTTGAAGATAGGTACAACAAGTATTCAAGGCAGTGGTCGCATACATTTGTGCGATATATGGAGGATTACGTGAAGGACGACCTCCGTAATTTATCAAGATGTATACTCTCAGTATAGTACCTTCAAGGATATGATTCCCACTAACAGCATATCTGAATCCCTGAACGCAATAATAAAACGCCATATTGAATAAAAGGAACTGCCTAAAGATGCATTACTACTAGCATTACTCACAAACTTAAGAGATCATATGGGTCAAGCGGAGACTTCAATGTCAAGCCCGAGTTTGCCAGGACATTAACGAAGCTACACCTGCCACCAGCCACCATACGTTTCTATTCGACCAGATGAACTTGTGAAGTCGGTAGTGGACGTAAAAGTAGTCATGAAGATGGAAGACGAAACACTCAAGCCGATGATGAATTCTGCAAAGTCACTAGCCGAAAGATGCAACGAAAGAGGTTTGACCACCCTTGACAGTAAATCGGGGACATTTATTGTACAAGCTCCGTATTCGCACAGAAGAAGTGTTTTATACTTGGATCCAGTCTCGCATCAGCTAGTATGCTCTTGTATAAGCAAAGCTACACTGTGCTACCACAAGCTTGCCGTTTATAACATCATCAAAAAGGAAGCAGTGTCAAACAGGAAACCCGAATATGCACTTAGCAAGCTTCAGAAAATTAAAAGGCTTGTATAGGGAAAGGGCCGTTCAGGAAGGAGAAAGCCACAACAAATAAGCCGGAAATCATCCAAGAAGGAGTCAAAAGTCTCAAAGAAAGCAACGGTACTAAAAGGAAGACTAGGAAAGTCACGGCGGGAAAGAACGAGCGACAAACTCGATATACCTAAACCTGGCAAGAAATAATTAATTATGAGATTCCCTTTTAGCGTTTCAAGTCGCCCAAGAACAGCTACCATACGGACAGCAGACGGCCGCTTCCAATTAGTTAATAAGGACGACACTAGGCTAGTGTCTGACGGAAACATTGAAGTAGATGCTGATGAGAAGACATGTGGAACAATTTATAGCTCAGTGAAAGGTAAAACAGCGGATTAAAGGTTACAGCTTGGTGATGTATAATTATTCAGATATAGGGCTTAATGGAAGACGCATTTTCTTATCTAGATTCGCAGTGGAAACCTACTTATGTGCAAGTACGCTACCTATAACGAAAGGAGAGCAGGGAGGGGAGGGTGACCAAAGTTCTAATCAATGGTCCACATCGTTGAACGGTTTTTGCAGTCAAGTTCTTCTGTTGAACATTGTTCAGATAATAAACGAGCGAACCACGCCGTGAAATCTTACAATGTCACCTCAACCCTTAAACAACACGAAATCAAAGAAAACGGTTTTACAATTCGGTAATTTCCTCTTTTCTCCCTCAGATATGTGTTAGTTTATGTTATTTTACAGATTTGAGCAATTGCAAATCTCGACGCAAATAACACTGAAAATCAAAAAAACATATTCGGCCCAAGGTTACGTGACAGCTGGCTTCTCAGCGGTGAAATTATCCGCCTGATGCTGAACAATGGCATGTTAGCAACAGTAAAAGGCGATTAGAAGATAGAATATAAGTAGTGCCACTGTAACAAATATCTGACACTCAAAATATTTAGAGTAGGAGATTTCTCTAAATTTAGATCAGAAAAACTTTTTTGAACTATCAAAAAAAGTGAACCATGCCTACGGAAACTGACCCCAAAGTTGACGGTATGGTCCTAGGACTTTCCAAAGCTGGTTTGACCCCTAGGTCAATAGTTGACACCCTGAAAGGTGACTGTATAGTTATTTCGCGATGCTGTGTTCACAGTATAGTTAATAATATGGGTAAACGCAGATAAAAAAACATTGGCTGGTCTACGACGTGAGGCAAATGTTCATAAGTTGACCCCAGTGCACAAGAGCATAGGAAAACCCCATTCTAGAAAGCTCTACCAGCAGGTGTCAAAGTCAGAATTCGCTGTCACTGTGTATGAAGGGATGTTTAGCGTACACAACGTCAACGAGAAGAGAAAGATTTGCTATGTCGAACGAGGTCAACGAGAGTCAGAAGAAAGGGTGGTGGACAAGGACCACTTTCTTGAAACGTCTATGGCGGTTGGGGGTATAGGCGGCAGAGGTACCGTTCCACTCATTTGTGTCCCACAGAAGGTCAACGTGAACTATCAGTACTATGTACAGAACGTTCTCAAACCGTTACTCGACACTCGTTTGCCGAAACAATCCCCTGGTCAGCCTTCCAAGGTCACGATCCACGACAACCAGGCAACGTCACCTACCGCGCGTTTGACCCAGGCCTACGAAGTTGACCTTGTGGTAAACCTTGGCACAAAATTGCTAAAAATGGCCAAATTTATGTAAAGTCACTAGACACAAGCCTCATGGACATCTTTTGTTTTGGATATTAAAACGGCGGTTTTTCCGCCGAAGGTCCAGGACGTATAAGGGACTTGGGAAACTGATGAAAGCGGAGTGGTTCAAAATTGGAAAAAATTTAGTGACCAAAATTTTTTCGATGTGGGTCAACTACGCTTAGTTCATAAGAAGCCTGGCCGACATATTGATAACACCAAATACATCAATTTTCGTTGTCGTTAATTTAATATTGAATTATTGGTTTTATCCAGAATACGCTGCCCCGCCCTCTGTAGTCAAATCATTCAGGACGAAGAAATTAATGGAATTATCACCGATGAAGTTGGCCGAATGGATATGAACTGGTCATTCTGCGATTCAGCTGCTTATGTGTCGAGGACCACGAAGTGCAACAAGCTATGTGCGTGGGCTGTCAGAAGTGGTTCCATGTCAGTTGTGAGAAGCTGGAACCTCATCGCGAGCTGAGCTGCTTCTCTAAATGTGAGCAGTGTGCACAGACATCCGGTGAGTATAAGTTCTGGGCGGTGAGGAGTGTGGAATAATGTGATCTGAAAGGAAAGTTAAACTATGGAAAGACTGTGGCATTGTGAGCGCTTGTTTACTGTGGTGTAATGGAAGAATTTTCCTTTCTTTATATGCAGTTTTGCTTGTGACGGAGCAGCTTGGAGCCAATACGGCAAGTAACGACAGTTGAGTTTAGGGTAAGACGTCACGAATATCTAGCAAGCGAACTACTTACGATTATTGGAACGCAATCCAAAGGGATATTGCGAAATATAAGAAGCTGCTGAACCGTGCAGGATATATACAATGTTGTGGCCATCAATCTATCTGTTGTTTCCGGCATAGATATAAACTTAAGAGAGAGCAATTAACCAGGAACCGAGAAATACAATAAACGAGAAAAACGCAAACTGGTCACAAATTGCTTTATTTACACACGCAGTGTCAATCAAAAGAGCGTTCCATGGAGGCTCGTATTTAGTAGTCCAGTTTTAAGATTCACGAACAATTCATGGAAGAATCACAAAATAAGTAAAATGTGATATTCTGAATGCAAAGCATACGCGGTTTGAGAAGTTGTGGAAGTTTGCAATATATATAAAAAATTCAATTTCAGATATGAGCTATAGGACGTGAGGGTGATGAATCACATAAGCATGAAATAAGTGTCCCTGCTCTTGGAGTGGTAATTCGCAAATCTCTGCACTGATGAGCCACGTGCATGAGTATCTTATCTAAAATATTTGAGCTTGATACTTGAATAAATGAATTGGAAGGATCAAGCGAAATTTCTTGTGTCGTTGTGATCCGTAAAGTATCACTGATGAAGCGTGATGCGCTATTATAATAATTCAACTACAGCTGGACGAAAAAATATTTCTTGTAATCAGGAGCCTCAAATTCCTTTAGAAAACATTCTCATACGAAATGACAGGATTACCTGTCCAGCTGTAGTATGCCGCTATAACTTTGAAACTTGAGAACCAGGAATTGTGTTCGAGTGCAAAATGTGTTAGGCTGAGATGAGAGACATGGGTAACGTGCTTACTATTTTTTCATGTTGAAGTATACCAGGATTACTTGGATATCACAGACGAGAGATCAACCTAAGCTTCGCTAAGGAAAGACTGGGAAAGCCCGTGCTCCCTTCAGTTGAGCTGCTGCA